>JAOQGN010278118.1:0-10169 GCA_027564295.1 Himantozoum antarcticum | reverse complement strand
TTGGGTCCGTGCGTACTAAGCTTGACATGGGGAGCACAACTCCATATTTTAATTTTTTTTCATTCATCTTCTTTTGGTAACAAAATAAATTCAAATCCATCAGTTTTTTGGTGGCACAACCACTTTCAGTATTTGCACGTTTGCCGAAGGGTGCACTACAATATGAATAGAGTAAAACTATCGCAATTTATCTAATTATAGACGGTAATCTAAAATAGCATACTGTTCACCTCTCACCAAAGCTATAAATGGTTAACACTAATTATGAATGTTCGAGTCACAAAAAGTAGTTAAATCCAAAGGTCAACGACATATGATAGCATGGTAAGAACTTTGTGAACTTACTGTTCTCCTCAATATGACATAATCTTTGTTCTGTATTTGTCTTACATTGATCTGCATACTCCAAGGTCTTCTAAAAGCAATGCAATGTGTGAACTGTAATGTTTAGTTGGTATTCAAATTACTAGTCCCAACCTTTCAATCAAACAGCCTAAAACTGTTCCAATAATATTATTATGAATTGTATCGAAAATCTCATGTGCGGTGTGGTCTAGCAACAAGATTGCATTTGAGAAATTGATGTATGTATTATGCTTCCCAAAACCTGGCTTGACTACACCATGGGTTTATGCATATAATAGTCGAGATCTATTAGATACATGGATAGCCAATTATCTTGAGGCAGATTCACTTAACTATTAGCATATATTTATCCCAAAGAAGTGTACTACCTCCCAATATACAACTCAGTCCTCATGCTATTTCATTGACTATCGGTAACCTGTTTCAATATTGTATCAAATACCACTCGAACTACTTAATTATATTATTTCATTTGAAATAATAATAATAATATTAATAATATTAATAATAATAATAATAACAATAATAACAATAATAATTAGTTCGCTTATATACCGCTTAATGAAACTGATAGACAGTAACTTCTAAGTGGTGGACATAATTTATTACCGCCTGGTCACTGGGTACAAGCACACTTCGACGATCTTCGGCCTTTCAACCTCAAATCGGTGAATTGCACCCTACATTGCATAAAGCACCGGATGCCCTTCACAAACACCCTACCAGACTCGGCTACTTAAATAAATGAGTAGACTACCACGGGATTCGCACCCACAACATTGCAATTGCAAATCCGCCGCGCTAGTCCACTCGGCCATTTAATCACCTTAGATCGGCCATCTAATCACCTCTTCTGATAAGTACTATTAATATAGTACTTATCAGAAGAGGTGGTTTGATGTCAGTGTGTTAGCTCAATACTTAATTTAATAGACGCGTCTTGGTATGTTGTGCTGATTGTTACATGGTTCCATCTAGCGGCACATCATATTGCAGCAAGCACAGGTATTAAGTAGCTATTACATACACAACTTCTTTCGCATAGAGTTATTTTACATATTTTCATGTTCATAATCCTATCAATATACACGACATAACTCAGTTGTTAGTACTAGCACATATGAAGCTTATGAAAAGTGTATCTAATATTTTACACATTCTACCCATTCCAATCGAATTGCTATCTGAAAGTTGTCTTCTCTCTATATATTATTACTCTTTGCCATTGGTGAGCTGGAGAGTACAGTAGAGTTGTCTTCTCTCTGTATTAACTTTTCCATGGGTGAACAGAGCCATCGAGTAGACAATTCCTAATATTTGGCGACCTATGAGTAACAGTCATAGCATTTCTTAGCTAAAGATGTGACTATTCTAGCAAACATCTGTAACAATCAGGATTTCAGGTTGCTCAACTGGATACTAGGGTGTGTTGCTTGAAGTGGATACTAGGGTGTGTTACAGTTGACAATAAGTTTAATACAATTCAAACAATGAATGTGTTGCTTCGTACTTGACACACTATTGCTGTACTTGACACACTATTGCTGTACTTGACAGGTACACAATATAGACAATGCATCACCAGCTACAGTATCACGTAATGGTATGGTGTTCATGTCAAGCTCAGCTTTAGACTGGTTACCTATATTGAAAGGCTGGTTTCTCAGACGTCACGCCACCGAACAGGATATTATGATGCCATTGTTTGAGGCTATATTTGAAGATGTTTATGAATTCTGGAGCATTTCTCTGGTGAAGAAAATGGATGTACTGCAGTGTATGGTTATCAAGCAGGTGAATGGTTTAGTAAATGTCCACTTTTGACTCAATTTCCTCCCAGTGCTCCTTTCATCCTTCTCCACCATGTCTCTCTCAATAAAGAGCATTATATTTACAGCTGGCTGCAATTGCAGTGACGTGACATGAATTCATGTTCTGTCCATATAACTAACTGCACTATTTACTATTTTTCCGGGTATCAAACGCTGCCATCGTGAATTTTTATAACAGAAAATAACAGACAGAGGAATGGTAACATTCATAGATGGTATATATCTAACGACCTAACTGCTCCTTACTGGCTGGTTAAACCATGATTATTTGCAAACATCTAATTCTGTTGTCTGCTGCAGATGTGTGACCTGTTACAAGGATTGCTCAAAACTCCAGGAACAGACAACTCCAGCAGTTCAACTGTTAATTCAGGCCCGGCTCCCTCCTACACTACCGAGCAGATGGGGCGATACTTTGTGTTTGCCTTGATGTGGAGTGTGGGTGCTCTACTGGAGCTGGATGGTAGGGTTAAACTGGAGCAGTTCCTTCGTGACCACCAGTATAAGCTAAATCTGCCGGAGTGTAAAGAAGAAGAGACCATGTTTGAATACATGGTGGATAAGGTGAATTACTTTACCTTGTCTGCAGTTTTATTTTTCAAAATAACTTACAACTAGGGATGACGTGTCAATACGCTACTTTCACGATGCAATATAAGAATATATGGTTTTCAATATCGGCTCCCATTTACTGCTCAATACTTTGAGTATTGAGCAGTAAATGTATTTACTGCTCAATACTTTGAGTATTGAGCATATATTTCAGTATCGTATTTTTTGCATTGACAGAAATAGGCTAATTTGCTATTGCTACAAAGTTAATATTGAAAATTTCTGAGTTATATTAACTTTTTTGCTGAATTCTTATGATACGTAAGTATCGACAATGATCGGTGGAACAAAATACAGTGTTCAATTATAGATCTCACCATAATACAATACACAAATATACAGTAAAATTATTGGCACAGTTTTACTTGCAACAGATTAGTAGGCCTGCCTACATGTACATTGTACTACGTGTTAGCATATGATGGAAGAATATGTTAAGTTAGAGCATAACTCCATGTGAATTAATCAAACTCATGTGAAAATATTGTTTATTTTATGCCTAATCAACTGATCAGCAACTGAAGTTGCTATTAGCAATAGCTATTAGCATTAGTAACTGAAGTTACTATTTAATAATAATAAATATATTATAGAAATAGACGCATATCGTGATAACAGCCTCTTTGCGCAGCTGGACGCTCCTCCACAATCAGTGGGTGTTCTTGTTGTTCCACACCTGGTCCCAAATGGCATATTTGTCGCCTCCCCCTTTATCCCTTCAGGTAGTATCAATAAAAAAAATAATATTTATATGTATTAATAATTAATATATACATTGTATATAAAAATTCGCGAAATATCAGCTTGCACATGAAGCGGACTTCCTACATGTTAGTGGTCATAGTAATCCATAGATCAGGTTATTAAAATGAAACGCATCATTCCATGACATAACTAGCAGATGCATCACTTGTGACTTTCCATCATAACAGATGTAGCTGCTCATGCAGTGTTGCGCCATCATAATCATACATTCCTCATGTATTACCATAATCATCCCAACTTGTCATCTGATAAATTAATCTTATATGTTTTGAGGAAGGGAATTGGCGTCACTGGAGCACAAAAGTAGAGGACTTCCATTATCCAAAGGACAGCATTCCTGTGTTCTCTTCAATACTCATTCCGAATGTGGATAATGTCAGGACTCAGTACCTCATCAAAACTATTGGTAAGCTGTCATGTCAGTTTATGTCTAGCTAAGGTATGAGGAAGTGAAGGTTAAAGGTTAAACAGAACAGAACAACGTGATATCAAATCAAAGCTGTTGAACAATTCTATTTGTGGAAATAAGTCATCATATATTTAGCTAGTAAACTAGCAATGCAGCTTTTCAGGTACCCTTTTATTTTGAGTTTTGTTAGGAGATATACTTGAGTTATCGTTTCTCGATAATAAGCAGTTAGTATCGATTTTACGACAATTTTAAATAAGCTAACCTACCCATTTTAATTTTGTTATTACCCTTTGATCTCCTCCTTTTAGAATGGTATTTGGTCTGTGCACTATGTCTGGTCTGGTCTGGTCTGTGTACTATTCAGATGCCAATAATATGCTGATAAATGTAAGGTTTCATGTCATGCGTACTTAAATAGATTCTTTGCCGGTAGATTGTGATTTATGTGTGACTATGTGCTATAGCTAAACAGCAGAAAGCGGTGCTGCTGATAGGGGAGCAAGGCACTGCTAAGACCGTTATGATAAAAGGCTTCATGTCCAGATATAACCCAGAGACACACCTAGCAAAGAACTTCAACTTCTCCAGTGCTACTGTGCCCATAATGTTCCAGAGAACCATAGAGAGCTACGTAGATAAACGCGTAGGTAACGCTTACGGTCCACCCGGTGGTAAAAAGATGACAGTCTTCATAGATGATGTGAACATGCCAGTGATTAATGAGTGGGGTGACCAGGTACTGTCTATATATTTTAGTTTTGTTGTATGTTATGCGTAACTGTGTAGTATTTATATTTGTAATTTTACTTTTTATTTCTGCATTCAGTGTCAATCTAAAATGCTGTGATAAAATTGCAATATTAATAAGTAGAAACGAAAATTAAAGGCATAATAATATCAAAATAATTTAGTTATGATGAATAATATGCTCATTGCATTAAAATATGAAACAATTTACAAAATATAAAATTTTCTCTTTGGTTGCTACTTTAAAAGAAAAAACCCACTTAGTCTCTATTTACTTTGGCCTAATAAATGGCTGAACAAGCTATATGAAATCTGTATGTTAAATATGTGTGCTCATGGCATCGTAATAACAGTATGTATCAAATAATATGTTCAGCATTGTTATCTACTAAACCGATACACACACTGTAATTGTGGGGTTATTGTTTTAGTAAGATCATAATATAATAGTCCCAAGTGTTATAGTTGAACCAATGGAGTTATCCAATCGTGTTGTGCAATTTCAAGGTGCACCAATTCCAAATGTTATACTGATATTACCTGAATACAGTCCTCTCAATATAAAAATTGCTAACTAAGATCAGGCAGTACTTACAATATGACCTACATTCTACAGATCGTCACAGGGTGTAACTATGTAGAATCCTTGGGCTCACTGAACGTAAGGCTGTTGTTCAAACATCTTAGTATTTTACCACCCTGCTCAATAATAATAGATAGTAGCTTCTAGATTTTCATCGAAGACAATTAATGGCCATTAGCTATAATAATTATATTTTATCAATTGTTTATGGAAAATATGTAATCAGAGTAATGTTGTACCTGACAGGTTACGAATGAGATAACGAGGCAGTGCATGGAGATGGGTGGAATGTATAATGTGGACAAGCCAGGAGATTTCTCCAACATCATGGATATACAGTTTCTGTGTGCTATGATACACCCTGGAGGTGGACGTAATGACATACCACAACGTCTCAAGAGACAGTTTAGCATATTCAACTGTTCTCTGCCGTCTAATGCCTCCATAGATAGAGTGTTTGGTTAGTTCTCCCCATCATAACTAAGACTTTTTGCTCTCTTTGTTGATCTGTAATGGGACCGTGTGTAGTTGAAAGTCCAGATAGCGGCGATGCTAGATTCTATTATCATTGTATTATGGAATGGTGAAGTTAGTATAAGGCGGTTGTTTCATGGTGATTAACCTTATGTATTATTGAAACAATTTGTACACTTGTGCGACATTGTATACATCGCTATATTGAGAACTATATATACTATTGTATATTGATGGCTGTGGGGAACTATATTTCCCACAGCCATCAAAATATGGAATGGCCTAAAATCCTCGGTGGCCAGGGCCGTCACCTTGGATACATTTAAAACCAGCATCATGCCCATGTAGAATAACAAATTGCCTACACCAGTGCGTTGATACGAGGGAACCGGGCAACATTTTCACTCGTCGGCACTTTTATCGGAAGAAGTATTTCCTGCACTAGGCTACAGTTCTGGGAAATCGGTCAGTGTGGCAGCCATCCTAACACAATTAGTAGGATGGGTGTCCCTGAAATCAGTGTCCAGTTGTGCTTGGGTACCTGTTGTCTGCGTAAGATCTTAATTTCTTACATGACTGCAGTCAATTTCCTTCTAATTGTATTGTTTGTATATTTAATTGTAATTTGTAAACTGTAGTGTAAATTTTGCACTTACTTTGATTGCAGTTTAAATATGAATGTATGGTGATACATTGAGCAATTTCCAGATTGGTACAACGGTAAACAACGGTCGGCTCATTACTACTGACATTGACTGGAGCTGTCAGTCAAAGCATGAATGTAGCCTTTTCTTTTCTGGTCATTATCAAGAATTCAGATTATTCAGTTCCATCCTGTTTATGCTGTTTACACCAGCAGTAACGCAAATCAGGAGATTCTCGCATATTTCCCGCGACTACACAATAAACGAAAGTAGCCTGGGTTTCCGTACTGATATCATTACACAACCATTGCAAGTAAAACATGAATCACTCAGCCATATTACCCATAGGGCGTCCTAAGCACAGGCTTCAATTATGTAAGCCTTGGTACAAGTGGGAACTTTCAATTGACTTTGTGTAATTTTTGCCATATTTTTTACACTGCAGTGATAACATTTAGTGCTTTATCAAGTAATCAACATATTTAAACAATTAGCATTGTAAAATAAACCTCGATCCATACATCAAGCTATGCCCGAACAAAGCAATTCAAATCTACCTTGGTAAATAAATAATATTTATAATATTATATAATCTATATTATTTAAATTAATTCACTTTATTTACTAAATTAATACATTTACATTTTAGGTACTTTTGGGTTTTATCATTCGCTGCCCTGGGCCTGGATATGTCAGTGTCACAGTAGAAATAATATTTGAATACTGTGAACTTGTCATGTGGAGTCTGTACGTCATATACCCGACTCTTGAGTCTGAATCTGAAATGCATCACCTCTGGTCATTTAGGTTGAGTGATTTCAACTTGGCTTCAGGCCCAAATTATCTGAGAAAAGAAGATACCATTGGTATTAAATAAATTTATATGCAATTTACAAGGTTGAGATAGCGTGACAAAAGCAGAGAGTGCAGCAGTAGGGCTGCCAAATTAATAATTGCTTACTGGAAGAAGAGCATCTAAATTGAGGTTGTTAGCTGAGATTAGGTTGGCCAATAGAAGAGCATGACTGCTTTACCACAATCTGTTTCTGTATGAGCAAGTAACCCACATCAGCATAGCACTAGGGCAGGGGTGCTCAAACTATGGTCCGTGGGGTTTGGCCCACTTGCCTTTTTTGGGTGGCCCACTTGCCCATGTTAAAAATCACGCATCGCGAGTGGTTTATTTAGGCTGAAAGTTTACTCATGGCCAAAACACACATCAAGTCTTTTTGCATACACTCATTGGTGACAACAATACTAAGTATGCATTATATGCATGGTAAAACAACTGTTGTACATGTTTTTTCTGAGGTAAATATCTTACACAACACTATCAGTAGGCATAGTCATTAAGCAGCAATTAGATAATTGATATTACCACTACAGTGGCTATGAATCATCATATTGCATCAGCATGTCATCATTGATATTTGTCATAATTGACATGTCATAATTGATATTACCACTACAGTGGATATGAATCATCATATTGCATCAGCATGTCATCATTTGGGAATTTCCTGATGCCAGCTTATTATGCTCAGTTTTGCACATGTATTTGACTGGTGTTGTTCACCTGTGGCACATTCTCAGTAGATTGCTGTTATAGAACACTTCTATCTGATAAAAATGGCAAGCGCAGAAAAGAGGCGAAAAGTGCAACCTACTATTCGAACATTTAATGACGATTGGACGATGGACTTTTTATTTATCTTGCGTTACACAAAACCACAGTGCTTAATATGCCACGATACAGTTGCAGCGGTGAAGAAGACCAACATTCAGAGGCACTACAATACCAAGCACAGAGAGAGTTTTGAAAAAGTGTTTCCCACAGGATCACCAGCAAGAAAAGGGAAAGTTGAAAGCCTAAAAGCTGCACTCATGTCAGAAACAACGATGCTGGTTAATTTTACTTCAGTAGAGAAACGAGGTACAGAGGCTTCCCTGAGAGTATCAATGCTGCTGGCACAATCTATGGTGCCATATAGCCACGCTGACCTCATAAAAAAATGTATGGTAGAAGTCGCAAAGACAATGTTCCCTGATAAAAAGGACATTGTTGAGAAGCTGCAGTCAGTGCCATTATCACGAAAAACATGCACACTACGGATGGAAGAAATTTCTGATGACCTAGTGAGGCAACTTCGAATACACCTGCATAAGACACAATGCTACGCGTTAGCACTAGATGAGTCAACCGACATATTGGATGTTGCACAACTGGCAATATTTGTAAGGTAAAACAAATTCATTTTCACATCATGCTTAGGAATAATTTCGCTAGATAAAATGCCATCTTTAACACAATTTAACACAATCAAAACAGCTTAATGCTGTTACCAGATTGTTTCAGCATTTACAGATACAAGTACCATACATACTCTATTAACATTGCCACTAGCCTGGATAGGCTCTCTGACTTTTGGAGGAAGTGAGCCTGGGTCAACAAGACACATGTTAATTACATTGAAGAGACAACTCCTTATAAAATATTGTTATGCTTTTGTCATTGTCTACTATTCATACTTAGTTATTAGTGGGCTGTACTTTTATTTACCAGGCTATTAAAGAATTGTTATACAGTACTTCTCAACTGTCTTGTTGACCTCCTACCTTCAACAATCAGAGAGCCTGCCCACGCTAAATACCACCCTCGATGAAAACAAATTCATCTGCTTATTGTGATTTTTATATAACAATTTTTAGGTACTTTAATGGAGAGAACTTTGCAGAGGAACTGCTGACTCTTATTGGACTAGAAGGGGACACAACAGGAGCTACTTTACACGCAGCCGTTATGGGAAAACTGGCAGAAGCAGGATTGTCCCTCGACAAATGTGTATCAGTTACCACTGATGGAGCACCAGCAATGACTGGAAAGGAGCAGGGACTGATAGGACGTTTAAAGACCACTCACCCAGCGCTACTCGCCTTCCATTGTATAATTCATCAAACGGTTCTGTGTGGAAAGCTGAATGGGGATTTCCATCTTCTGATGACAGAGGCAATGAAAATGATCAACTATCTTAAGTGCAAATCTGCACTGCGTCACAGAAAGCTCAGGGGGTTTCTAAGGGACATCAATGCGGAGTATGATGAGCTACTGACTCACAATAATGTTCGTTGGCTCAGCAAAGGCAATGCACTCAGCAGGATATGGCATCTGCGGAAAGATCTGCTTGTGTTTCTGGAGACATGTGGTACAACTGCTGAACCATATGTGAACATGCTGAAATCAGATGAGTGTATGGCAAATATGGCATTCCTGGTGGATATCTGTGGGCATCTCAATGCGCTTAATTTGAAACTGCAAGGGAAAGACAAATCACTTGTCGATCTTCATTCAGCAGTCAAGTCCTTCACTCTTCAGCTATCATTATTCAAAAGTGACATTCAAGCTGAGATGCTGCATTTCCCTTGTCTCAAGTCATTGCTAGATGAAATAGAGCACATTGATGTCATCAAAGGTTACTGCGATTTTATCAACAAAGTAAGCGATGAGTTTTCAAGGCGTTTTGGTCAGTTTGATATGTTGCAGAAACTGATCCAACTTGTCAAATCACCATTGAATGCTAAAGTAGATGGAGACTGGGCAATGGAGGTAAATTTAATTCCTGCAGAATTATCGGTGGCCGCCATTCAGATGGAATTATGTGACCTGCAGGCTGCAGAAAACTCCCTGACACCAGATTTTTGGACCAAAGCCACCACTAAAGCATTGTATCCTAATA
>JAOQGN010278107.1:0-10170 GCA_027564295.1 Himantozoum antarcticum | reverse complement strand
TTTGTTTAATGTGTTTTCATTAATTTCAACTTGGGCACAACTCTCGCATTTCTCCCCTACCAAACCAACCCTCGCCAGATTTGACTCTCGCATTGCGAGGGTGCGAGATAGCATATTACGCCTCTGGTCCATACCATCAGAAGGGCAAATACAAAAATCATAGCGGTGCTGTATTCCAGTTACGAGATATTGGTGGCTAAATTCTTCAAAATTATATAACATTACATTGGGCATTCAGCTGGTTGACACCAGAAGTGGCTACATTAAATTAACTAATCATGTGTCGGCAGAAATTCATTCTGATTGGCTAATTCACTTCATCTACCTCTGGGGTCAAACTCAATTGAGCTCAATACAATCATATATGAGTTATGAGGATTTTAAACAGCTCTATCTCATAACTGGAATGCAACACCGCCATGAATTTCTCTGTGTGTTCTTCTGATAGTATGAACAATCCATAGTTGAAAAATATTCGAGAAATCTCTGGTAATTTTTGAGTTACAAAATACATGTAAGATCAAAATAGCCTAAAATGTGGACGGAGGTCACATAAGGCTTATTGCGGCGATATGCAGACTCTAGCTAGAGTGGATTATGTTGTTGGATCCACCACCGCAGTGTGAGCTACGTTGTTGGGACCACCACCCCCAGCTAGATTGTTGAGCTAAGTTGTTGGCTCCACCACCCCCAGCTAGATTGTTGAGTTAAGTTGTTGGGACCACCGCCCTCAGCTAGATTGTTGAGCTAAGTTGTTGGGTCCACCGCCCTCAGCTAGATTGTTGAGCTAAGTTGTTGGGTCCGGGGTTGTTGGGTTAGCATTAACAGAACATTGTCACAGAGCATTGAACATTAATAGTGCATGTGCAATGTTTTGTATTTACTGTCTTAGCTCTAAAAATCTGACCTTAAACTGCCACTGAATGTAATTGCGCATTAAAACACTTTATAACGGGAGTTTTTTTTAACTTGTCAAATGTCGTCGGATTACATCATTTTCCACACTTGCCATTTCACTTCTCATGACATAAGCTTAGAGTTGTTCCGATACACAATTTAGTAGTTTGGTTTAATGTTCGATGTTTATGACAAAATGTCACAGTTTTCAATTCACCAGTTTTGAGATGCACACAGCAGCACAATCTTAGTTACACTGAGTATTGAATATTAAATTTTAGTTGTTTTTTGTGGTGTAAGACTTGGAGAAAATGTATTATATTTTCTTGGAAATAACTTAGGGATTTCAGTTATTGGCATTACTTAATTACCACAGTACTCGATACATGTACATGCAACTTATTGTGGCAGCCCTGCTGTTGCTAAGGGGCAGCTGTTTTCTAACCCGACAAATTAATCAGGAAGCTGTTTCCATCTCGCGAAATATAATAACAGGTTATTGTTATATCTTAATTGCACTTCGGTAAAAGTTTTCATTTCAAAAAAGTAAAACAAATAATGCTGCTGTTGTTAAAATTACAAATACCTTTGTGGTTATAATTCAGTGATTGTTGAGTTAGTGAAATCGTCACTCTTCACTAACTTTCAATAACTAATGTAAGCATTATTTAATTATGTGCACTATGACTCTGTATAGTCTTGTTTGGGGAGCCTCTAACTATGCTGCTGTTGCCAGTCTTATTACTCAGGCAAGCAAGGTAAGTTTATAATTATGTTCATAGCTTATGTCTGTATCATTATATTAATTTTAATAATAGTTGATGCAGATTTTAAATGCAGTAAATATAATTTTATAATGGTAATAATCAATGGCAACTCCATCAGAAATTCAGTTCCACGATATGATATCTATATTATTGAAAGACATTTACATGTTTTGCTTCTTGCGTAATCAAGATACGTCAGGAAATTTAATTGTACAGATTCCGTTCACATTATACTATGAATTTTCTATATGAACATAAGAAAAGAGCATAATATAATTATATTATTTTCAAACACTACATTATATTTGCGATAGTTCATGGACAGTATGTAATGAAAAACTGAATTGAAAGAAGACTGAGCGTGCACTTTGGGGTTTTGCACTAGTCAAATGACTTGATAGATGGATGTGGCACTGCCAGCCTAATACATAGCAGTGTATATGAGAATATAAATTTTCGGAATATTTCAACTATATTTCCTGGTTGCGGTCAGGATATTCAATATCTAATAATTTGGTGCAAGGAAAAGAGTTAATGTCTTGATAGTGGTTTCTCTCGCCTCTTATATAATCTTGTGAGAAGTCATGGTATTTGCTCGGAAGTTTTTTTTAAACTCGAGAACCAAACGTTTAAACAAGTTTTACGTACAATTTCAATGACATTTGATGCAGAGAATTTTCTGTTTTTGTAAAATTATAAAAACAATTTATAGTATTTTATTGCTATTCTTTAGGTCTAAGTTAGGATGGGAATATCCGTATACTCATTCCTCAAGCTGTCCCTGGCTGTACATCTAGTCACCAGCTCAAACATTGGTAACACCAGACAAGACATTACCCTCAGCAGAGATGGAGGATATGGTAACATTCTCATTGCTATCCATGAATCTGTACCTGAAAATTTGGAGCTTCTAAGCAAATTGCAGGTTGGACAACTTTTAATTATGTACAATAATAATTATGCTAAATCAATCCTTATTGGTTTAGTTGGAATGTTGGTAATTAACTCTCTTATCATTCGGCTTTGAAAGACTCATAGAGCTTATTATCGCCAGGATATGAGCTAATACATACAGTATATGGAATAGCGAAAAGCAAAGCTACAGAAGCCATAATAATGGGTAGCACGAAAATCGGAAACTCTGCCTTCAATTGCAACAATGCAACTTTATGCAAACCAATGCTTTCAAGAGGTAGTTAAAAGTTAAATGAAAGCATTATTTATATTGAATGTTCGCAGTAAAGTTCTTGGTTGTTATGAGGGAGTCCCCGATTTAATTTTAAGTTATTTTAAGTTATATGCAAATTTTGAAAGAGCATGTTTATGCCTAATCGAGTAAAGTGTACATCAAGCAATAGCACACACCCAGTGAGAACTAATCTGCGCAGATCTATGTAACGGGATGAACAGACAACTACAAAATTGAGTTACAAACTAGGACTGTTAAAAAGAGTTCCGGGACTGTATAGTAATTGCTAGGCGATGTGAATTGAAGGCGATGTGCAAGTAGGGTGTTTTGTCTACGTATACATCTACAGAGAGATACTACAATTGCAGTAGATGGTCCGAGTTAGCGTAGAGTGCTCTTCTTTTTATGATACATGTATTATATGAAAGCGTCAGTACATGATGACCATAATTATGTTGTGAGGCACTTTGAAGGTACCAAGAATAGGTCGAAGTTATCTGTAAGACTTTATTATAATGACTCAAGATGCAACAACACAACACAACACAGCACGGATATTTATACGACAAAGACAATCATTCAGCCTAAGGTCCAATATTGGCATAAAAAGGAGACAAAAGGGTAGGAATAAAGTAGGGACTTGGCAGTTAGGTGTGAGTGCGCTTCACACCTTGACACAGTGTAATAAACTGGTGGATAGTACAATAGAGTGGCACAAAGGGAAATTGATAATTTAACCAAGTGCCCAAGCGGCGTATCCAAAGGGTGTACATTCTGGGCAGGGTTACAACTATTATTAGATATATTGTTTTTCAAATTAGTAGCCACCAGGAAGGTAATCCCCAACACAGAACTAAAGGCTGCCATTTAATCAATTGTGATACAGTGACAATTCTTCCCCTGTACATAATCTAGGCTACGATACATGGCGAGGCAGAGCTTGGGTTTCAGATCACAAAACCAATGCTTGTCTCAAGAGTAACTTTGCATGCAATAGTGGACTGTATCACTGTAACACATGCTGTTACTCCTACATATGTGGCAATTTATAATCAGTTGCTTTTCAGTACAATTATAGTATAATCTCACATCATAATTATGAGCAGTTGTAGAAAATATCGCCAAATCTGCCACCCTTCCACCCCAAGCTGCTTTGCAGCTACTAATACACGTGTACTATGACTAATGTCTTATTCTTTACTTGTAGCAATATTTTAGCAGAGCATCAGAGTTTTTACTGAATGCCACCAATGAAGAAATGTTCTTCAAAAACTTCACTATTCGTGTACCTTCGAGCTGGACTCATAATGCTTCTTGGCAAACGGTAAGAATCTATGAATACTATGCATCATTAGAATATCCTATTATGGTAACTCAATAGTAGTAATAATTGTGAGATTATAACTCACTGGGTCTAGTAAACATTGTGACATATATGGGAAAAATTATATAAATTGTTAGTTCAGACAGATTACCTGCTGTGACTTTGGATGAGCAAACGAAATGGGAGATATATGACAGGCAACGTTTACTGATTATATTTAGGCTCAGCTACAGATTTAGAATATACATAAAGGGGCAGTAAAGCACAAAGTAGTCTGGTAGATCCAGTCTAAGGAGTCAACCTACTGGAAGAAATTATTGGTTGGAATTAATTTAAGCTAATTTCGCAAATGGACAATTCATTGATATTTAATTCCGCTAATATTTAATTCCCTCTAAAATTTTAGAGCTTTGGTAGTAAAATTTGAAGGTTTTATACAGAAATTAACACTTTGCGTGATTTCGAATTTCACTAGTTCAAAATTCGCTAAAATTAAAGTCCGCTAATTCACTTTTATGCTGGGAATTTGGCAAAATTATGCCCGCTAATAATTTTTTCCAGTAGGGTATACTCCAGTAGGGTATACTCCAGTAGGGTATACTCCAGTAGGGTATACTCCAGTAAGGTATACTCCAGTAGGGTAAACTCCAGTAGGGTATACTCCAGTGTCATGTTGAGTATGCTAGTCTGACAAGCAGATGGTGAATATATTAGTATTTTACCATGGACTCATTTTTCTTTTAAAGAGCTGAAATTTGTTGTTTTGATCAGCTTTATCTTGGTGTTTCATATTTCCAACTATTTGCATTGTTACTTCATTTGAAGCCGACAGTAGAAACATTTGAAACAGCCAGAGTTGTGGTAGGCCCACCTAACCTAGCATGGGGCGATACACCATACACCCTTCAACCAGGACAATGTCGGCAAGAGGGAGACTATGTACATCTGACTCCTGGTTTTCTAAATGGTACAGGAGGTGCTAAACCAGGTATACTTCATCTATTATTTAATAAATTAGTTCCTGGGATGGCACCATGTCATCTCATTTTGCAAAAAGATGTAACCAAGTACAGATATTATGACATCTGTTACGCAATTACTGAGTCTGGTGCATAATTCACACCTTACTCACACTAGATAAATGATAGAGATCAATGTGGTTTAACTTATTTAACATTATTAATACTACTTCATATTGGATCATTCTATCATCTAGTTTTCCATGCCAAGATATTAACCAGTAAAAGCTGACACACTTATGGGGAGTTGTGCTACCTTATAGTGTAACTATCATGATAGCACAACTCCCATATTATCATTCCTCATTCCAGCAATATAATATTGTAACATTTGTCTCCTACTCCCGGGGAGTAGGGAGACAGCAGTCACATGAACTAAGGCAGGGGACTGTGGAGAGCACACCACAGAGAACTCTCTTATTTATATGCAGCTGGCTACCCCAGCTACCCGGCTACCCGGCTACCCGGCTACCCGGCTACCCGGCTACCCGGCTACCCGGCTACCCGGCTACCCGGCTACCCCAGCTACCCAGCTACCGAGCTACCGAGCTACCCCAGCTACCCGGCTAGGGTAGCCGAAGGTGTCCTTATGGTGGCTTCCGGCCAGAAGGCTGTCCTCTGCCTAGACAGAGAACAGGAACATATTGTTAAGGATGCACATTCTTACTTACTCGATTCGTGGGCCATGTCATGCCTTCCAGCTGTACCTAGCGAAGATACCTAAGCCAAGCCAAGATGTTACAGACAACTCTACTACAGATAATAGGAGTACCTGATATTATGCTGGATACATGCGGAAGCCTACAGATGTATACAGCCATCTCCTATTACTTAGCCAAGATCCTAGTTGCCTGTTGCTGATATATGGATATACTCTACCACTATACCATCTAGCACACTGCAATAACATTATCTCCCTAACTCCGCTTTATGTATTGCCTTGTACCATCCGTATATATGTGAACACTTGCATTACACATTCTTAAGCCTATAATTGGCCAGCTACCCTTACTTGTAATGTTTGTCACATATTCATCAGTACTTCAATCTTGATATACCTGCCAGAGAGATATCACTTGCCTAAATTATACTCAGTTATTCTTGTTATCTACTCACCTTCTTCTACCACTGTTGTGATATCTTCACGGGCAATAAACTTCTACCCAAGTTTTGGATGCCTCGCCAGAGACGTCTTGTTTCCTTGTTTGCCATTAATGATATAGTAGTCCATTAGTGCTACGTAGACCATAAATGCTACAAGTAGGCTGCAACAATGAAAGTTGTGTAGTGCACAAATCCATTACAATACTCAGTGTTATTCTAATCACCTTCTTCATCCATTGTTATATTTCTCCAAGGGGCTTAATAAACTTCCTACCAGTTTTGGATGCCCCGCCAGAGAGCTCTTGTGTATTACTTGTGTTGCCATTATTGCTACAGTAGGCCATTATTGCTTCAGTAGGCCATTAATGCTACAAGTTACTACAAGCAGTGAAAGAAGTAAACGTTCCTTTTGCATCCACTCCTAACAGATGGAGCAAAGTCCATTTCAATACTATCAAACAGGTTTATAAAATATTTATAAGTTTCATTTGTTAGCAACCTAGTTCGACTGATTGTATTGTTGGCAAACAAATGAAACTTACATTACAAAATCTTTTTCATTACTTCCATACATTCTATGCGACTCTATTAACGAATCAAACTAAGACTTTCATTCTTATACATGTACTGGTTGCTAATCACATATCCACATGTAGATCCATACGTGTAGTATATAATAATAGCGTAGAGGTAGCACATACCATGGTAGATGCACAATTGTGCGTAGTGTGCATGTGTGCAAATATAATGATGTGCATATATCATAATTATAAAAATTACGTACACTTTGACTTTGTGTGCTAAATACATATTAAATACATATTAAATACATATTAAATACATATTAAAACAGCGAAATTATGATAGGATATAACTTTTAGTGCAAAGTTTTAAAACCAAAAGTAAAAAAATCCTGGGTTATTAATTGTTTATTTTATCAAGGCTATTCTTATAATATATTTAAATGGATTTAAATATTTATTTATTTATTATACATTCAAATTCACTTCAGTTTTGCTTTTTATTGTAAACGATCTTTTTGTCAGCTTGATATCCACCATGTTTCATAGCAAATAAACATACAATATAAGCAAGTATATTTTTGAGTATTTTCATTAAAATTGCATCAGTAACTTCATATTTGCCCTGTCCCAGGACTCTCTGTAATGGAGACGTGGAGGAAGGTTCCCTGACGAGAGCCATGAAAGAGGGCTAATTTCATACAACAATAAATTAAAGTATTGTTGACCATACTCAATACTAAGAATACAAATAACGTAAAGATGCTTTCTGAATTACTAAAGGTCAAGGTAAAACTCACCCAGTAGCTAGGCAGAGGCAGTGGGGATGTTAGATATGGTAAGCCCTACATTCACAGTCATCTCTTACCATCTTATATAACAACTGGGTTATGCTCTGAGTGGCAACTGTATCTACACCTACAAATAGTTTAGCATAAACTATTCATGGCACACTCATGTAAAGTGGTCAGAACTTTTTTGCAGCAGTATCCATCCGAAATTTGAGTTTAATTAGCTTTCTTACTTTGGAGTTATCATATCATTTACTAGATCACGTCTGGCAAAAAGTTTTTATTTATATTTCCAAATATACGACGGCGGGCTGGCGGTGGGGCTACTATAACTATCAGATATTATAATATATTCTCATACAAATCTTCAAGTGGGCAAATTAGATTAAGATATTGACAAAAGATAATATATAATATGTATTTGCATATTATATTATTAGATTATTTGCACTTGTATTATAAGATAAAAATAATTAAAATCTTTTTCCAATAACATTCTTTTAGTCAATTGCATAGGCAGAAAACAAATATTGCATGAAGGCATCCTACATCCAAAGTAGTACAGTTTAATATAATATATATTGCATAACACTCAAGTGTTATCTTATGAAATAATTGCTGTTGCACAATTATATTGAAATAAGTAGGTTCAGAAAATGTGTGAACATGTACAAAATCTTGTAGCTCATTTAATCAGTTGACCGGAGAAGTCTCTTTGCTTTTTTACACATGATAAGAAAATGTATTGTACATGACTCTGACAGCAATAACTAATAATTGTTATATTTAAGTTAACAGCTGTGCAAAAGAAGAATACGCCAGATGCTGGTAACTTCCAACTCTAAATGAGCATGTTATGCCACAAATTCCTTTATGTTGACAGTGTTGGAGAAATATATTGTGTGCTGTTAAAAGAAAAACGATTTCAATCGCCAATTTTATTTCTGAAGAATCCAGCAATAGATTTGCGTAAGTAGGCAACTCGAACCTAGTCTGTCCGTTACAAGTGGATCGGGGGTATTGCAACAAACGGGATCTCCTGTATTTAGGTCCTGATCCAAATAGACCTATCAAATGAAGTTGACAGGCTTACAGAAGGATATTTGTAGGAAGCCACAGCTGGAACTCAAACTTCCACCCATCTGATTGCAAGTTCAAGTTGCTATACCATCTGCACTACCTTGACACCCAACATTCCATATCAAGTCCTTGATCAACCCATGGAAATCCCTGTGGCAGTGTTTTGTAGAATTCCCACAATAATAGCAGAACATGTGCTGTGTATGCTTTGAGATGCTTTAATACTAAGTATACTAGTAGCTGAACACCTGCTCCTTTTGCTGCACATCATGTAAAGGAGAGAAGACAACCCTAAATTTCCATATCCATTAGCAGAGCTGGAAACTCAACTGTCACACAAGTACAGCAACAATTTTCTGTACGCAAGTTAGTATTTTGCAATCCTCATCAAGTATTATGCAAAATTTTGGAGCCTACTTTTATATTAAAATGGAATGTATGATACAATTTGCAATAATCGATCATCTTAACGTTTTATTCAAAAGTAACTAATTTCTCAGTTATCAATTCTAAAAAATTTTCTGTACATATTCCAATTTACAAATTAGATAATATTTAACTATTAAGAAGTTACCTCTAGCAATAGTTGTGTCCACTTTCATAATTACGTTTTGAGAGTCATGAATGTAAACCGGACCCTCACTAAATAGCCAATATGTGCTGTACATTATCAATTTCAGTTTTCCAGAAATAATATTGAAATATAGTGAAACTTTGGAGTTGTCTTTCGTTGCAGCTTCTCAGTGAGCAGACAACTCGGTAAGTAAAGACCAGGTTGCTGCCTGTGCAAGTGGCACACACCACCCAGTTACAGAATTGCTATAGAACTCAAGCTGTTGCAACACATGAAAGCATATGAATATAACATTTGAAAGCCTACCAATATACCTATCTTAATATTTAACAGTATCTTAATACATCATGTAGAATCAAGATCTAGAAGTAAACCCACACAGTAGGCCAAACCACAGACAGAGACAAGTCAGATGAGGATTGGACCACTGGTATTGTGATTGTAAAAGAACATCACATTACCCCTACTTTACACCCAGAAAACATTACTTTTCCAGTTGCCGTACCTCTAGATGGTCCACTTTTTGTATTGAGTATTAGATTGAATCATCTCTCTTCAATTGTTCCCAGAGCTCTACAATTATGAAATAAATAACACAGATATTCTACTTGGATATAGTGATAAAATACCACATTGGAATGAACTGTTCTCTGATCTCAATGCAACAACAACAAAATGCTATACTCATTTGATCGTAGTCTCAATTTTCAGTGGGAAGCAGGGGCGTAATGGGATGGAAATTTGACTTGGACATTTTTCAGAAAAAAAGCACAGCGGAAAAATACCCAAGTCGAAATGACAATGCCAAGTTGATTTTTGAGAATTTGAGTTGCTACCAACTACCAATGTGGTCATGCAACATATCATTCTTTCCCTTACACTATACTGAAACTAATGGTACTAT
>JAOQGN010278096.1:0-10170 GCA_027564295.1 Himantozoum antarcticum | reverse complement strand
TAAGGGAGTAACTACCACCCCAGCCCAAAACCTTGATTAACCAATTCTGCACTGCTTGTACTCCAAATTTTTGAGTGGCCTTTGGGTTAAAGTTGGGTATGAAAGTGGCCTTCACCTCAAAAAGGTTGCCCACCTCTGGCCTAGTCCATATCTAGATACTCATTTAATGCTGGTGATAAGAGGTCATTCACATCTGCAATTTATACGACAGTCATGTGATTTATTTTGCTTTCATATTCTGAATATGTTCAATATCCAAGAAGTACTGTTCCTTTTCAGTTAATCAGTGGTGTAGACACTGGAAATAGGTAGCAATGGGTAGTGGACGTCTGGCCAATCGTCAAGGAAGGATGTTTATAACTGCCTTCGGTCAACCTGCTCTCCCAGCTAGTTATAAGATTTCATCATTGTCTCACTACTAAATCTCCACTAATGGAGTTTCTGATCATTGTCAATGTTGTCGCACACATTTCTCTGCTCATAGTGGTGTCTGGAATATAGCTTGCTGTTTGGAAACTCTCTAAAGTGACATGCTCAAAGCCTCTAACACTTTTGAAACACTTCAAAAAAAATTCGGTGTCTATCATACCATCAGCGCGGTTAAGATCGCGACACCTAGATCATGAGGTCCTAGATTGTATTCCTGCTGCTGTCATAAATTATCTTTCTGCTAAGATTGGCAAAATATTTTTAACACTGAATTAAAACTTGCTACCTGTATTCCGATCAGAGGCCAGGCG
Organism: Himantozoum antarcticum; assembly: GCA_027564295.1. Lineage (NCBI taxonomy): Eukaryota > Metazoa > Bryozoa > Gymnolaemata > Cheilostomatida > Bugulidae > Himantozoum > Himantozoum antarcticum. The sequence goes on along the minus strand of JAOQGN010278096.1, from coordinate 9,430 downwards.
GTGGGTTTCTCTCAACTAGCTCTGCTATTGGATTACCACCTAAAACTATATGAGGCTACAGGAGTCTCAAAATATTGTTTGTTTCAATATTTAAAACTACAATCTATAACATTGCTTTACAATATGCATTTTTTTAATCTTTTCTTATCACTATGACAACATGTTAGTGCTATACTGAGAATCAAGCATAATTATAAAACTATGACTAATGTTTTGTAAGATTGCAAGGCCATCAATTCAACCCAACTATTATTGCTAAAAAATTGTCCTCACCCTCCAAAATGGTTTGCAACGTTTAAAGCATCGCTTAATTCAAGTGTAAGAGTTTTTTTCGTTTAAAATTGCATAAAATACATTTCGGAGCATTTTTTCATATTGAGATTATGGACGCAAAACGGTGAAAAAAATAGATACTAGAGAGATTAATTTGGACAAAAATATCTGCTATTGTGTGGTGAAAGTTAGCACGTTCATCCAATTCTGCCCATAGATGTTCAGCCATGACATAATTTCTAGACGGGCTGATGTATTGAGTATGAGGTTGCTGCACAGCATGCATTTAGTGAGTTCTCTACGGTTGGCGTGGTTCACTCAATACGGAGGAACATACTAGGTTTCGAGAAGTCTGGCATACTGGCCTTCATAGTTACACAGAATTCTTAATAGATAGATATATAGAACTAATGGTAGAACCTATATGTATTAGCATTCTGTATTATGAAAACATATTGCATACGCTGACCAATTTATTATAATTATAACATCCCTTTACTTGCATGTGCAATATGGGTCTGTCCTTAAAAAATGAAAATTTTATATGAAAATTTAAAACATTTTTCATGAAACTATTTGTTGTCATCAATAGTGGACAGCTGAAAAGACTAATATCAATAATAGTTTAAAGCATAACCATAAAGTATACCCCAGGTAAACGGCTGTTCACTTTCAAGTATCTGCTAAAGAATTTTAACCCAAAATTTCAAAATATTGCACAGATCAATCCAGGTACATTTTCTTTCTGAGACACCAATAATTAATTTTAACTTGTTCCCCAACATGCCTATTAGCCACATAGAGATGCAAAAGCTGAATATCTGGCTTAGATTCTGTATGAGTTCTACTTTTCTGTAAGTATATTCGATGTAATAATGGTGATAAAAAATATGAAGAAGTTAGCCTAAGGCCACAATTATTTATCCAAAGCCAAAATCATTGCTGATTCTAAATCAACTCTATATGTACTATCAGCAGCCCACTTTCATTCTAGTGTTTTCAATATTAATTATTTTATCTCACCATTGTTGCATTGTCACCATTGTTACAACCCCAGCACAAGGTAATTATGAGTCTATTGCAACCAAATTTTGAATAAATTATATTTTTATTATTTGATAAATAATTTATATAAATAAAAAATAAATATATATAAGATAAATATAAAAATAAAATTGGGTACATTTGATATGGGACAGTAAGATAATTGGAGAGGATAATCCATTCACCCTTTTGAGAGTATGTTCTGGGGTCAACGGGATAAAGCGCCATGTAGACCTGAATATCGATCTCTTGATAGCTCAAATAATATTAGCACCCATTAGTCTGATTTAGTCCACCTAAACGAACTGTTCCGCTATATCAATAATTGTTGGGACTGAAGCGAGAGAAAAAACCGAGAAAAAGTGCAGCAATTCCCTTGGGAAAGCCATCGGGCTGGCTTAGTTTGATGGCACTTGCTAATTTCAGTGAGGTTGAAAGGAGGAACCTCTGATGATTTAGCAATGCGAAAGTTTCAAAACGATAAAATCAGTATAACAGCTTTTAACAATAATATTTTTAACTGGTACGTGTTACGTATTAATATTATTGTCGCGTTTCGTACAGCATACCACAGACCCATGACCAAGACATCAAATTGCATCTTCATTTGATTAGCTGGGCCTGCAATCAGGGACAGCCATGGGGCAGCTTTAGCAGGTGCCACTGAACTAAGGTTTTAGTTCAGTGGCACTAAGCAAGTTGTGGTTTTGACTGTACCCTGTGTAGCGTTTACAGCATGATTATTATTGCAATAATAATACTTTGAGTTATTATATAACATTATATATACCTAACTCATTACCTCCTGGACTTTTGGGCAGGTTTTGCCCATGTTCTTTTTTTCCAATTTCACAGTTTGACTTGATACCATAATTTGAGATGGGTTTAAATTATTCCTATTGGGTTCTATTGATAGCTGATCAGATTATATTTAAAATGAGACATTGGCCATGCCTGTACAGGGCTTGGTCTAAAATTAGAAATTTTCAAAATTAGATTAATAATTCAGTAAAAAGGACAACTCCCGGGTGGTTTAGGGGCTAGTCGAGTAATTATTTAATATTATATAATATATTATATATTGCCTTTAAGAACTATTCTAGTATAGGCCTACGTAAATATATCTCTTTATTAACCCACCTCAAAATTGTCCCAATTATATGTCAAATACTGTCACTAATAGAAGAAATTTGAATCAAAATTCAGACGCGTAACAATGGTGACAATCAATTGTAACAATGGTGACAAATGTTCATGCATATAATTTCTAATCATAGTATTTAAATATCAGCATTATTATTCCTTCTGAATGTAGCTGTACATTTCTAAAATGTGTGAACTAAGTAAGAATATTGAGATGTCATAAAATTCACAGATCTCTGTCAGAGCGCCAGCACCTCCGAGACTTGCAGTTCTCTGACGTAACGATAGTGACACACTTTTCAAATAATGCTCGGTAGCCGTATATTCTACGCGCACTTTGGATATACCATTGATTTTGAAGAGACTTTCACACTATCAGAATATTATGTTTAATGATTTTTTAAAATCCATGGATAAAGTGTTGTGTATAAAAAACCTCTCTGAATGTAACAATGGTTATTATGGACAGACCCATATATTTTTTTTTAAATAAAAAGCGATTTAAGCAATAATAAACTTGTTTTAAACAACAACAAAAAACTTTTTTCTTTCGCATTGGTAGGTCTAGGAGGCGACTAAGACGCCATTGATTAGTTGGGAAAGCTTGTATGTTTTCTTTCCTTGATAAAAGACTAGGAAGCGACTAAGACTAATTTTCATGTCTTGCTTATTCCAAAAATTTGGTCTTATTGAAAGCATCGCAATGACACGTGTATTTATATTCGCCAAATCACAATGCCTACGTCACCACCCCTTTCCGGTTCCGCTTTCGTCCGGGAATCTCCGTATAAGAAATCATAACTTGTAACATACCTATGCAGAGAGCATAACTCCCAAGCCCATATGGAGCTTTATTCGAGAGCACAACTTCCAATAATGAGCTGCTACATTTTGAACATATAAATTACCTGCTGTACAATAAAATAATTAATTTTCTTTTGATGAAAATTTGCTACTTTCTGCTTTTTTACGACCTTGCCTCTAACTAACAGTTTGTACAACATTAGGAAATTTTATGAGTTGTATACAGATCAATAAATTATTATTCCATGAATCATATTAATGAATTCTAAACAGAAGCAGGATTTGATAATCCTCATTACATACGTCAAATATTGGCTACATTTAATTGAAATTCTAATTGGTATTGATTTAGGCTGGCAAGCCACTGAAGGGTTGCCTTTTTCCTGCTGTGCTAATGATGTTACATTTGTCAGGCCATTTACACTGTATTAGATGCACTCTAAGCAGAGCAGTCACCAGTGAACATCAAAGGATGAGTAGGATGCCTTAGTGGTCCAGTGTTTGGATAGTGGTTTGATTCCTTGTTAAGGCTATTCCAACTTGATTTGTTGGTTTAGATCACTTTTCCACAATACTTTGATGAGCAAGGGAGATGTTTTATTGTATTGTTTCAGTTTAAAATGACATGAGGGAGGCATAAAATAACATGAGGGAGGCATAAAATAATATTATTTCGGCAAAAATGGCATGATGGAGGCATAAAACACGAATGAAGCATGAACGAATTATAGTAAGCATAAAATAGGAGGATGATGTATATTAATTTATTAGCCCCTCAAATATGAATGAGCTAGGTAATCTGAACCAAGTAGATCTAATTGAGTTGTAATGGCTTTAGGTTGCTCTGTATGTAGTCTATGTTACAACAGAGTTACACCACCTTGATTTACATCAGGCCAGTTGCGCCATGGAAGTTTATGGGCTGGGCTTAGTTCAGAATTTTATTAAAAGAACTCTCTGATGTCTATTAGTCGGTGTCGAAATTCAATGGATTTAGGAATTTAATAGTTTGTTACCACTTCACTGGCCTTCCCAATTGACAATAATATAATTGATGTGGAATGCATGTTGGGTTGGACTGTTGGAAGTATACAGTGAGTAGTGGTGTGACGATTCCAAAGTCTAACCATTCAGGTCTTTTCATGATTCTAAAATTCACGAAACTTGATTCTGTGTCTCAGTAGGGAGTTTACATGGTCATGTAGTATTAACATAATAGGAGTATAGGACAACACGAAACCTATCCTGGTGATATGTTTGCCATGGTTGATATTGATCTAACAGCAATGGTTAAACAGTGTAGAACAGCAAGAAACATTTCTAAAATTATTTTAATTTTTAATAATTTATTACGTTACTAATGTTTTATAAGTAAGCATTATTTATGTAGAGCATAACAAATTTTGTTTCGACTAAAATTACTTGTACCCTAAACTAAAAAATACCTGCGGGTATCGGTTACCCTTGGCAATCATGACACCCCTAGAATGTAGCATCAAAGTGAGTTCACAATCATGTGGAGAAAGCTGGTCGTAGTGAACAGCCACTTAGTGCAGCCCCTCTATGTTTACAACTGAATTATAGTCCTCAGCATTGTTTGTTAGCTGTCTCTTGCGGACATGCCTGTCGTACAAATTCTGCTCAGCTATGAAAATCTTCAGTTTCTCTTTTATAGCCGTGTAAAAGAGTTTTACCTTTCGATGTTAAAATTAGCAAACAAATATATTGTCTAAGTATGGGGGTAAAATAACGCACGAGTAAACACATGTTTGCTCTCTAGTCAAGTTAACTCTAGTCGGGGTAACTGAACGGAATTATTGATTGTTGCAGGCTTACAGCCTCCAACCTATACTGCCTGCAGGGTGTTATACAGACAAGATTCCAGAATTATCAGACAATCTTGAAGTTGTCTGTTCACATGCGCACAGAGTGGGGGACAATTCTTAATGCAAAACAGCAATATATCACATCATTTAAATTAATTCATCAGATATAAATAATATATATATGGTTATTGATAGCAAACGCTATTTATATTTCCAAGTTCCATTATCATAAAATGTGTTTATTAAAATGACTGACCCAATTTTGTTTTAATTTATTTTAATAGACCTCCATAATCGTAATTAAGATAATGATAATAATAATTATTATAATGGTGAAAACAGTGAGCGTTTGGATCTAATAAGTTTAAATATGTTTAAAACAAGATTAATATGTAATTATTGATGATTAATGTCACAAAACTAAAGAATTGGTATCTATGAAAGCTAACCAGTCCATGCCTACTTACATTCCTTGTTCTTGAGTAGTCATTGTAGGAAATAGCAATTAGTGACTGGAATTGTATATTGAGATTATTAATTGTTAGTTATTTAAATAAGCTTCAATGGATGACACATTATATTTCCTTTAGTGATCTAATCCACGTCATACTTGCTTTCACTATGGTATAATTTTAAAAGATAGTAAGGAGTCACTTTTTAAAGATAAGTCACTTTTAAAAGAAAGTAAGAAGTGGGGCTGCAGTGAGCGATGGAAAGCCCGAGCCGGGTCAAGCTCGGGCCGGGTCAAGCTCGGGCCGGGTCAAGCTCGGGCCGGGTCAAGCTCGGGGTACTTTTAAGGGGATCTGGTCGGGTCACACCGTGCCAATGTTATGATACAAATTGGTAGGTAGGGAATTCCAAGATCTAATATTCGTGATTTTGTTAATTATAATCATTACATTTCTGATTATCGTCTATAAAGGGAACCAACAACCTCTTATGCTAAATATATTGAATCTACCTGTGGCGTTATACCCGGGTAGAGCATGGTGGATTTAGTTGGTGTTGGTTCCCTGACCTAAGTTGCTATTAGCATTAGCAAGTCAATGTTAGACAGCATTAGCATTAGCAATGTTAGACACATCCTCTCTGTGAATTCACATTGAATGAATATGTGAATATATTTTCCATTCCTTATAAATACCCATCTGTAGACACTGCATTGCTTGAACATGATACGCTTAGCATTGCTTAAAACATGATACGTTCAGCATTGCTTAAACAGGAAACGCTTAGCATTGCTTAAACATGATACGCTAAGCATTGCTTAAACATGAAACGCTTAGCACTACTTGGACATGATAGGCTAAGCACTAGTTGAACATGATACGCTAAGCATTGCTTAAATTTGATATGCTTATTTGTCCTCACATTTGATTAAGCGACCGAATGCTATTTTTCAGCTATGCATGCCGGCAAGGTGACTCAATCAAAAAGCTTATCTCCTGCTGCCTATTTTTGCAATTATAATTTTTTTTATGTGTTAATTCAATGAATTTATTTACATCAATTAATGAAGTTGTAATTATATCAGTTAGCAAATACAATGTAAGTCAGCTAATCACTGACCAGTCCGAGCTTTACATTGTAACTAACTATGCTTGACCCTAGCAATAACTATGCTTGACCCTAGCAATAACTAAGCTTGACCCTAGCAATAACTATGCTTGACCCTAGATACTACCCATCAATGGCCCTGTATTGTTGGGTCGAGCCTAGTTGGTCGAGTCGACCCTACCCTACTGAAGCCCTAGTAAGAAGTCCGTTTTATAAGATAGTAAGAAGTCCGTTTTATAAGATAGATTCAGGCAATACAGATACAGACAATACAGGCAGTCGATACTCGCATGTCACTCGTATTTCTTTCCATCAACAACAAAAATATCAACAATATGAAGAATATAAATAAAATAATATTATAATAGGCTATGGAAATATATTTGTCTTAATTAGATCCGCATCTCACAAACATGGGGTCTTGTATTCAATTCACTAGAAAATATCTTCGAAGTATATACATTAAAGACAGTCCACAAATACAAGTAAGCACCACATTAGTATCATGTGACATTAAGCTCTCGTGACTCAGTTTGCTCTATAGAATAGTGATTCACTCACTAGAGTGTGACTATAATTTGCTCAGTCATGGTCATTTCTATTACATGACTCACTCTGACATAACAACTGACACTACTACTAGTACTACTACGTAGTGAGTTTCTATTATTTTGATTCTGCTGGATATTCTACTGTCATGGGTCATACCTTGCGCTAGCTACTTGAAGGTCCGTATTATGGAATACAATATGGACATTTCGTAACAGCCATTTGGAAACATGACTGTTTATTGTTGTGGATTGGGGTTTTTTGGTTGAGGCTTATAGTTACCCCCATCTAATGCCTAAGTAATCTCACCCCCAGACACCTAGTTTCGAAATGGCAGTTGTGAATAAACCCGGATTCGTGTTAGACTAATCCTCATCTATTTGCAACTGCCGTTTCGAAACTAGGGTGTCCGTGGGTGAGACTACTTTAGGCATTAGACGGGGTTAATTATAAATTCCCCAACGCCAGAAGTAGGTGCAGTTTTGCAAGTTTTGGAAATAACCAGGGCGCTAGAAAAATAACGTAGACTTATATAATGCCTTTAAGAACTATTCTAGTATAGGCCTACCTAAATATATTTCTTTATTAACCCACCTCAAAATTGTCCCAATGATATGTCAAATACTGTCACTAATAGAAGAAATTTGAATCAAAATTCAGACGCGTAACAATGGTGACAATCAATTGTAGCAATGGTGACAAATGTTCACGCATATAATTTCTAATCATAATATTTATATATCAGCATTATTATTCCTTCTGAGTGTAGCTGTACATTTCTAAAATGTGTGAACTAAGTAAGAATGTTGAGATGTCATAAAATTCAGAGGATTTTCTGTTTGGGCACCTCTGAGACTTGCGGTTTTTGCAATTGGAGGTTGGCAATGCCAAACCCCAATACACAATCTACAAACACTTAGTTTCCCAACGGCAGTTACGAAACCCTTACGAAACATCCGTATTCCGTGTTAGACATCCTATCATCCATTCCTAAACAGTAAACACCAATTTACAGTTTAAGTATTCCACTGTATCCTTATTATTTGCTGCTGTGGTATTTTTAGTAACTGATTATTTGTAAAGTGAAACAAAAAAATTTATGCTGCTGAGCACTGTATAGAAGATTCTATATTTCTCAATCTGTGAGCTTGTAGCCCATGAACCATCGCTTTTCGTCAGATGAAGTGGTCAGAGTGATACATAGAATTGCAGGACTACTCTTGCTATAGTCCCATAGGACTGCAGCAGTAGGCCCACTGTACTGTTATAACGACTTGGGTTATTGGTGTTGATGATTTAATAAAAAGCTTAGATATTAGTACTAGTAGTGCATGTTGAATATGGCAGTAGAGCATTTGATAAGCCAGCTCAGTGCTTGAGTAGCATAAATATTATAATTCTATGCTTGTGAACCCATTATCTCTGATAGTCAAGCCTCAAAACCATCATGAATTGTTGACTGTTGGGTGGTTTCCTTGTTCCTCCTAGTATAGTAACAAGTTAGCTTAGTCGAGGTATAGTCGGGGAATCCCCGTTTCTACATTATATTGTGCTAGTTGCATTCCATGTCAGTAGGGCACATTGAAACAATATTATAACATACACACAGCTTACCAGGTCGATAGTTTAGAATCTACTAAATTCTATTCACCTGGGTTTTCCACAGTTTGTGTAACAAAACTGCGCATTAGGAGGTTTGTGCAGACACTCTTTAGTTGTACAGTTAACTGCAAACACCAAGGATTATTGCTATAACTTATACTCTCCTCTCTTCTAAAGGTTTGTCTATCTTGACATCATATCATCCATCGGGTGATCTTCTTGGTTTGAGCAATATTTTTATTTTTGGCAAAAAATACATTGTTGTGATTTCTACTGGGTCCTTATAAACCAGTGGGTGAACAGAAGCTTATGGTGTGTTTGCTTCTTGTTGGAAATTCAGTAGGCCTAATTTGGTTCTACAGTGAGATTTCACTCTGACATAGCTTTGGCCGGACTACGCTTTGGTTGTGAAGAATCCATACGGGTAGAGAAGTACACCCATAATGGATATAGACTCCTCAGACAGACCTGACTCAGCATTGCAAGCTCAAGAAATAGCAAAGTCATAGAACACTCGGCAATTTATGCAGAATTACGACAAAGAAATCAACTGCAGTGATTGGACAGTAATAACTATTCGAGAGCTGATTGGATGGTCACAGACATGCCCAACAGCATATAAGGCAGAGTTT
>JAOQGN010278085.1:0-10172 GCA_027564295.1 Himantozoum antarcticum | reverse complement strand
AGGGTTGGTTGATGATCCAAAGACACACCTGGCAATTTTACTCCTGCACACTTGGTTCTGTCAAGATGTACAACAGTACCATATAAGATCAACCGCCTTATGTTATTTAAATATAAATTGTATATATAATTAATTACCAAAGTTCCAGAGGAAGGCAAGTCAGAATGTACCATAAGTATCTTCTGACGATATGATTCGCAGGTGCCAGCAAGCAACCAAGGTTTCTTTTCACTCTCTTTTATATTTTGTTCCCACTTAGAGTATCAACACGATTGAAGGTGTTGTTGTTTGTATTTGGATATTATTGTAATCTATTTTTTCATATTTGGTATCACTAAATAACACTATTTTCATTTGGATTTTATTGTAATCACGTGACCATGTTTTTTCTATAGTTTCATTTTCTGTAGTGTGATCATCTCAGCACTCTCACTGGCTTATTAACATTCTCGGTTTAGACATCAATGAGTTATGTATCAATGTGAACGGTGTCATAAAACTTTTACTCGCAAGTTCAGCTTAACCAGACATGTTAATACTGAACATTCATCAACAAAAAACGAGAGTATATTTGTGATGTGTGTGATATCACTTTCAGCAGAGTTGACCATTAAACTCGACATAAAAACCCTTTTCTTAAAAACGCACATTTCCTTCTAAATTCTTGATTTTTCCCAATCTGTAGCTGCAGGTTTGGTCGATTGATAATTACATTAGATAAGATAATTACACTCGACACCTCAAACCCACAATAAGTCGGATCAAATTTCCCCAATCTCACCTACACACAGGACTGTCAACGAAAGTACGTCAAACACCTCGACAAGTTCAAAACATATCTCAAGTGTTAAAGCCACTTCAAAAGACATAAGCGCTGCTGCTGCTGTTACTGAGATACTGTTCAAAATCGATTTTGATTTCAGAAACTTGCTAATAGTACACAAAAGTGTCATAGAGGATTATTACAGAAAAGGAAAATCATTAGACATATTGAATATCGATTTAATAGATGAGGGGTCAGGATATTTCTAAGAGTTTGTTGAATGCGTGACATTCTGAGCTGAAATGCTTCATAAAAAGGTGATTGTACTTGGGGTTTCATACTTAGACATAAAGTGACTAATGAAACAATATATTTTCATAGCTCCGTCAATAACACATCATTATTTTGACAAGCCGGTGCTGGTAAAATATGAGAGTGACTTGATGTATTTCATGGTGAAACTAACAACGGTTGATATATTTCAAACCATTTCATTGAATAAACCAAAAGTAGTATAGACTGGGCTTTTGATACCCAAAGCACTCAATGATCCCGGCGTATTATCCAATGAGATCGCAGTATTTCAAAAACGACCAATCATGGAAGGGCAAATGAGCAGATCATCAAAAGCAGAATTTCGAATGAAAATGGAGGCTTCTGATTGGTTGAATTGTGACCTTGATTCATTCGAAATCATTGGCATTGGGTAGCACCAATGGAAGTATTGCTTGACAGGTCAAGAGTCCAAGAGTTCAAGCATTGGTGGTATCTATAAATAGGTTTTGCGGTTAATTAATGGCGGGGTTTGGGGTTGTCAATGTAGATTTAGACGACGTTTTATTTTTAGCGTTTTTTTGGCAAGTTTTAATTTAAATATAGTTTATTTGGATATTTATAAATGTTATGAAGAGTTAGGAATGTTACGAGAGTTAGGAATGTTGTTATTCGTGTCAATGATTGCAATGCAGAAGTACGTACCATTTACGTATTTTGAAATTGATGAGAGAAGCTTGGAGACTGATATTTCCACCGCAAGAGTTGGGAGTGACAATGGAAAAAAGGGATTGTACGGCTGTAAAATTTTCTAAAGCTGTAACCAATGAGAGGATTGGAATATTTTTTATATTTCCTCCAATTGGATAAATTTGACACTATGACCAATTTGAAACTTGTTGATTTGATTGGACAATAAGATTGGAATTTTTGTCTTGATTAATTAGAATACAGAGAAAATAATAGAAAACGAGTGAAATTGATTAATTTGTGAAACAAATGCCAGTTGTATATATACTTAAATGTTTTGCATAATGTAAATCAATGCATGCCAATTACTGTAGATTTTGAGTGTGAAAGCGGTTCTGGATAGTAATAGTTGCTGTTTAATAGTTGTGTAATAGTTGTGACACTTTAAGATGTTTCACAGGCATTAGGGAAACCTCCAACGATCCAATAAAAACAACAGCAAGGTTATGCTTCAGTGCTAGAAAAGGGTATTTTGTGGAGCTGGGTTGACATAACAGATAATTTTTTGATTACAGACAAGTTTGATAAAAAACATATCATTGCTGTAGATATGGTCATTTAGAATAGGAAAAAGACAATACACAGATTACCAATTAATGAAAGTGTATATGTGGAATTAATTATCCCGTATGTGTGGATTTGGGATCTGGGATTGGGCGAAACTATCCTTTTCCGGAGAGAGTGGCAATGGTTGGCAGCCTAGGGAAATAAAGAAAGTAAAAACTATTAAATAAATGTTCATCACAAGATTAAAATATTACTTGCCACGTACAAGTGAGTTAATAAAAATAATGAAAACAAATTGAAGTCAACTCAAACCCACAGTATCTGTGTAAGAGAATTCCAAGTGCGGACATACAGGGGAAGTGAAACGATAAGTGCCGGATTAATTATTACATAATGATGCCAGAGGCAAGAGTGGCCTAGCACATGGACTGCATAGCTGCCTGCACAGCGAGCACATCAAATTCGCTGACCGCATTATATTTTGCTATCTTCAACCCAGCCATAAACTAACAATAAGCCATGTTCTTCTTGGAAAATTTAGGACTATGTATGGTAGACATCTAAACTGCTACCTTAATACAGCATTTTACTCACCTTGTTGAGTTGTATGTGACAAGCATCTGCCAAAAGGTACTGGATAGTAATGGTTGAATATCTAGATAGCTGTGTAGTTGAATAACTGGATAGCTGTGTCTGATCATTGGGTTTGCTGGAGTATTTATATGAAAACCCCAAACAAAAGGTGGAAATGTAACCTTATAATATTTAATGACCAGGCAGATTTAATGAAATAATGACCAGGCGGAATAATTTAAAAACAACCATCGAAATATTGGATCATCACAAAATTTGCCAGTTGGGCACGAACGGGCCCTCATTATGGATGTAAATCCTATATTGTGGAGCTCAGAGAAGGATGCCAAACAAAGGAAAAATGGCAAGAAAAATAAACCTCTGGTATATCAAATGATGTAATACATGTAATATATGGTGTACAATGCATGATAAATGATGAATGTCTAGTTCAGTAAAAACATTAAGATGTTTTTAGACTAGAAGGAAAGTGGCTCGTGGCATTGGTTGAAATCCAATAACCCAATTCATGGGAAATTGTAACCGATGGGAGAATAGTTGTAGCGCAAAATAATTCGACAATCGCCAAGTTGACGTTCCTCAAGTGTGGGTGCTATCGAACGATTGAAGAGATTTTGAATGGAATACAGTGAAATATTTTAAACTTTAGGATTGAAAAGTCAATTCAGCTCTCCTGGGATGAGATAACCAATAGGTGTACAGTTTCGGTAAAGGCCAATGATTTAGAAATCAAACTGAGTGAAGATATGTCGAATATCCTAGGTCTGAAAAATGAATATCACGGTTTCGGTGAAACTATGGGTGAGCATCGGTGAGATGTAGCGGAGGGGTTCTCTACCATGTACATTCTCTCCAATATAGTGGAATCGTAGTTCATTGGGGATATCCCGATTCTGCTCCTGAGGATAGAGCCGTTAAAGAAAAGACCAAAGAACGTAACCACGTGGAAAGATTTGAGCACGTGCAATGCTTACCACTCAGTAACAATGGCACTGAAACCACTCAGATATTTATAAGAAGGGGCAATGGTGAACCAGTATCATTTCAAAGCGGTAAGGTGATCATCACTCTTCACCTGAAAAAATCTAACTAGAACAATGGTTGTTCCATATAATCCTGAATCCTCCTCGAGATTCTATAACGGTTATTACGCTCAACAGACTGGTAATGGATTATCAATTTTTCCTGGGCTCTACGATGCAGCGTGGTAAGGAGATCGGTAGTTTTTTATCAAAATGATGTGTGGTGCGATGCCTTTACTCCAGAGTGGTGCCAAGACCGTTGGTAAATTACTAAGTACTGGAGCAAGCATCGCTAGTGGTTTACTAAATGGAGGAGACTTAAAATCGTCAGCTGCTGAAAACTTCTACGGGAGGAAAAAAACTACTCACTAGTCTAACGAGCAACCTTGGTGATAATCCATATCTATCAAAAGGGAAAAGAAAAAGAAAGGCAACGTCTCACTCGACTAACAAAACGTCCAAGCCTATTAAAAGACGTTGTATCAATAAGCAACCAAACATTTTCAGCTAGACATTCAGCGAGCCAACATGTCATTCTCCAAAATTCACGCGGACTCTGATGATAGCTTGCTTTCCCAGCTAGATCTATTCGTGAGTCCTTTCACACAAACATCTGCCATTGGATGCGAGTTGGTAGAAGTTGGACCTATTAGAGACTCTACCAATTGTCTTCTCGAGTTCGAAATAGAGGGCAATCAGGATGAGTATTTAGACCTCGCAAACAGTTCAATTCAAGTCAAGGCGAAAGTGAAGTTGTTAAACGGAGATGATTTAAACACTGACATTGAAAACGTAACCATAGTTCCGGAAGAAAACTATGCGTTCGCTCTTTTCAATGATGACCGTATCCGTAATTGGAATAGAGGTTGAGTATGATTCCAGCTATAATTACTGAGTGTACACGTATATGGAGAACCTCGTTAATTATGGGAGCGATGCGAAAAGTACACATCTGAATGCCTCTTACTGGTTTGCCGATAGTCTTAATGTTCTGGATACCAATCAACTGACAGAAGCTCACAGAGAAGATTTAAGCGCTATAAAACTGTGATATTGGGAAGCAAAACTGTGGATATGGTTGGAAGCCTCCATATCGAGTTTTCAATCAAAACAAATACATTATCCCGCCGTGTTATTTGCGAGTAAAACTACTCAGAAGCGATCCGAAATTATGTCTTTTAAAAACTACAAATGATGATGCTAATGAGTATAGAATTGACATCATCAAGTGTGACCTAGTGCTTCAAAAAGTCAATCCTAGTGTAGGGACAAGCCACAATTCCATTTTAATGAAAGGAAAAATAGTTATGTACCCGATCAACAAGGTGGAAACTCAATTTTATTCAATCACTCAAGGACATCAAAGCGAATGGATAAACCTCATTCTAAACAGACAGGAACCCAAGTATTTGCTACTAGGATTGGTCGAACATGTTGCAAAGAATTGTAGCTACAAGCAGTCACCATTCTCCTTCAAACATTTCAACCTCAGTTCTATTGGGTTGACTGTTAACGGTTACGCTTACGGTTAAAAGTGCAATGTTTGAAAAGCAATAGGTATAATATTATAATGTAAAGCATAAGTATAGTGAATAAAGTATATCGTGGTAAATGAATAACTAGTTTTTGTGGTGAATAACTAGTTTGTGATAAAATAACTATTTTATCAACCCATTCATTGAAACTGTCATCAGATCCTATGAATTTGACTAAATATTGTTGTTTTCCTCTAACCTTCCTCTTTTTAATGACCTCCTCTATTTTATATATATTGGGCTTTTTTGTACTTTCTGAAGCTTCCAAGTATACCACGTCCCTGCAATATCATCACCATTCATATCTGTAAGGGCATACGTTATAGGGGCGTATGGCAATACTTTGTTTACTATAAACAACTCTTCAGACCAGTTAGGAAGAGAACCTTTATCAAACACTGATCTAATCTTGGAAACACGTACTGCATCACCTGGATTGAGCCTGTTGATATAATGACGAGCGACATAAACCTCTGCATTTGCATGTCTCTGAATGTTCCAGATTTCTTCGTGATTTACCAGCGATACCTCGGAAGGCGACACGCCGATGGCTGAATGAGATGAGTTATTGTAAGCATGCATAAGCTCGGGTAGTACCTCAATGCATCTATGGTTTGCGGAATGAGTAAAGTGTCTATAAAGTTTGTCCTTTATGGTGCGTTGCAATCTTTCAACAATGAATGCTTTAGTATCCCTGTTTTCTGTGTGATAATGGTGAATGTTGTAGGCTCTCATTAGCTTTTTATATGAAGAATTATAAAATTCTTTTCCTAGGTCAGAGCTTAAATAATTCGGTCTACGACCTGATCTTTCCAAAATGTTTTCCATGGCTATAGATACACTTTCTCCACTTTTCTCCTTTAAGATCTTTACCCATGCATATGTACTAAATACATCTATGACAAACAGAATGTAGCGACTACCATCATTCGAACTGCTAAATCTGGGTAGATCACTTAAATCAACTTGCCAAATGAATCTATTCCTGTAACAATTGTGGGTCTACGCTGCTGAGTTCTCCCTGTTTGAGCAGGCTTGTGGAGTGTGTATGTATCCACTCGTTCAAGCCTTTGACCAGCTCGTTTCAGTAGTTCTTTTTCAGAACCTATGGTTCTTTTTGCTGCTTCTAAAAATCGTTGCTTACCTCCAAAAGCAGAGGATTTATTGGGTGTGAAATATAATCTTTTAATAAAGATATTTCATTTGTGAAGTTTTTTGAACGCTTTCTAACCATTTTGATTAAAACTCTACCCAACCAGAGGCTTGGCGATCAGCAGGTGAGCCTTTAGGTGAGAATTTCTTGACTTTGGCTGGTTGTCTCTGTGGATTGATGTCTTTGTTAGGGGGTAGCTTGTGTTTGGAGTCTAAACCTCTAATGACTCCAGTTGGAAGATGGACTGAACTTATAGAGTCCATAAGCTGACTCCATCCCTTGGGAGCTCTCACCTTGTTCCTTGGATCACCTCTAGACGGTAGCTAAGATTTAGTTAATATATTAGCATTACTGCCTTTAAGTACGCTCCCATTTATGGCGAATTCTCCATTCTCGGTCTGCTTGAGGTTGTTTTCTTTGGACCAAACCTCCATAAGAGTAGTACCACGCTCCCTAATTGGTTTTGGAAGTGACAATATTAGCTCTTTCATGGAGCTATCTGTTCCTTGTAGTGACATTTCCTTTGTATGACCTTCAATCTGCTTACTTGGAGTAATGATCTCTGTAGTGACATATTTTGTCAATGAGCTATCTTTTACATCACTGTTAACTACATTGACGTTAATAGGAGTATCTTTAATCTGTTTGTTTTGAAATCTACTTAAAACATCATTATACAAATTTACTTTTTCTATAATAGTCAACTTGTCATCCTTAAGGATGAAGCTCTCTGATTGATGGATCCACTAATTTATGATTTTATTTATGACCACCTGGATGCTTAATGCTATTCAGATTAACCATTGAGTCTATTTTGCTGGGATCAACTAAAATAATTTTTTTAGCATACTCCATATTGAAGACCAAGCAAGGGATCAATAAGTGTTTTAAGCAACGGTGCTAATAACCCCAATAGTCCGCCTTTTTGTAAAATGTGTCTTCTTTTCTTAGTGGAGGTGGATTTCTTAGCTGGGAGGGATCTCAGCGAAGATTTGTAGCCAGCAAGTCTACCTTTTTGCTTTGTGGTGAGAGGAACATTGCCTTTTAAAACATTAAGGCAGACTTCGCACAAGCACGTTATAACTTCAGGAGGAGAGCCTTGAACTATAGCGTTTTGTGCTGGGGGATTGCATTTACTGAGTACTGATAGAAGATGAGCATTCTTTTGTAGTAGGTTCTTAGATCTTGTCATGACTGCTCCTAATAGAAAACTAATTCTGATTAGCTATGGAGTGTCATTTTAACTGTTTCTTATTAACCTATACCACAGTTCTTTCATTGGGAAGAATCTTCGATCGAATTCAAAATTGCTCAGGTGTGGCCTGACGGAAATCCATCAACAAATAGCCATGTGGCTCTAAAGTCGCTGACCGATAAGCCTCTATAAGGAATTTGCTCTGGTTAGCATATATTTGTCTAGCTAGGTAAGTTATTTGCATGCGGTCACGTGGAGAGCTCATCATTATTATGTAAGAGCTATTAAGACTAACAGTGCGAGCATATTTATTCTTAGCAAACACATTTTGAGTTATGTATATGCAACTTAGGTTTCTGTGATGTGACAATCTGGTAAATATTCTAACCATTTCCTTATCAACAGCCTCATCTTGTGACAGGTCGTCATAAATAATAAGTGTTCGTTTTGAAGTGTCTAGCAAATCAAGGTCATACATCCCTTCATTGAACTCTACATTGACAATATCTTGGTACGACGGTTGATATTCACTATAGCACCAGATTATCCTGTTAAGTGGTGGATCAAACATTATTTCTCTATTTTCTAATATACGCTTGCAAAGTTCAGTTTTACCGGAATTGCTGCTTCCAGCAAGCATTAATGTACAAGGATGAATGAATGGGAGAGTCATACCGCTTTATCCATTCGATATATTGACAATGAATAATTTATACAACTTCTGTGGCTCTTATAATTATAGCCAAACTACGATTACAATGAAAACACTAATAAGCTAATCAAATTACTATTACCATTAACCACAAATAATGACAATAATGGAAATTATAATAATAGTAATAATAATACTAATAACAATAAAAATAATAATGATAAACTAATTCATCATAACGTTTCTGCCAGTGCAAGTGTAAAGTATTATATAAATACCGGTTATAAACATATTGCCAATCACGTGTGGTAGCATTGTCTCTGTTGGTGGCTTAGTTTAAGCAATGTTGGATTATGTACGCAATAGCCACTACACTTTGAGTCTATAGTTCAGTCGGGAATGTGTTAATACCAAATAGTCCAACCTTTCGTTTGAAGTATAGGTAAGCTAGCCCCACTTTTTTTGGATATATATATATACATGGCGTTGTTTTCATCCTGAAGCCCCTATTGGAGATGGTAAGTGGTGCTTCATTCATCAATACTGACTTGAAATCTTCAAATCGAATGTTGTTGAGTGTTTTCGACACACCTTTAGCGCTGTACTTGTCAGTTGGTCCCTTGCAATAATAACATTTGGGTGATAGTCCAACAAATCCTGATCCTTTGAATTCAACATGAAATAATCCCACTTCCCGTTTCCAATAGAGTTCCTGTTGTTTGCATTCACTGCAATCGTTTGAATTCCACTGACCCCCCCAGATCATTGTGAAGAAAAAATCATCAGTGTGTCGTTGGCAATAAGTTTTTGCAAACCATTTGGGGTATTCTTCTTGAAATTCACTCATAAGCTCCGGCTCGACCAACTCAAAAATGTTATTACCGGATATCGATAAATACATGCTCTCTGTATCACAATATAGCAAACAGTATGTTTCTCTGGGTAGGTATTTCCTTAAGAAATAATGCACAAAGCGTAGAAAAATCAATTTGCTGCGCTCTAGAATCATAAAGCCCAGAACTATGTTGGAATCCATGGCTATTGATCGCTTAAATTTCTCAACTTCTACCATTTCCTCTCCTATGCACTTCATAATTCGAAACTGTTTGTTGTTTATTTCGTGGGATACCTTGAGGATGTCCATGCCATCTAGGTAACTGATATTTGTGAACTTTTCCTTATTAATGATTGTTTTCCCAAAAGCGGAGTTACCTATCAGCTTAAAACCATCTGCCTGAATTTATTGAGAAGGGTCTAGGTCTGCTTTTCGTCGAGAATCCATCACATGTTGACCAAATGTATGGAAGCATTTGCTCCTATGATACTGTACAATCATATGTATCCGTTGAACCTTGAATCCTTCTTCCATATACCACTTTAGCAAATCTGTTGCTATGAGATGATTTTTGGCAAAGTAGCTGCTGAGGAGAGCCTTTCTAGGTGTTTTGAACAGTCCATTGGCTTCACAGAACTCTTTCATTGGCTCACCAATATTGTTTATTGTAATGGAGCAGTGTTTAATTATGGGCTGGAAATCCTGAAATTGTTCTCGCAGATGTTCAGGCACACTAACGAGCAGTTTGACATACCTCTGATCTCAAAGATCAATGCAGACCTGTACAAAATGGTGAAGAGTAATATCGTGGGAGGGCCTTCAATAATTTACCACAGATATCATGAAAAAAATGTCACTAGAATTCGAGAGCGGGAGTACGGAGAGACAGCGAG
>JAOQGN010278074.1:0-10173 GCA_027564295.1 Himantozoum antarcticum | reverse complement strand
CGTTTATTCAGAAATAATAAAAAATAATATTTATATTGAATATTTTTATTTTTTTATTCCCTCTCCACGATGGGTTCCCGAATGGTCACGATTGTGACGCAGATTACATTTTTATTTCCTCCCCGCGAGAGTATCCGAAAGCGCCCTAAGTGGTAGTATTTGCTAGTATTACAGAAAACTATCACTGAATGGATAATGGGAAGTGAATGATCTGACAGAGATGAAATTATCATAAACTATCAGCTGTTAGTTAGACTAATGATTTCATATACTTTGCTAGCGTACAATGGAAATATATAAATATATATTAGTAAGACGACTTCCACTTTCACCCTCCTCTCTAACCGAAAGACCAATGTCTGTCTTATATCAAGTGTGACAAGTCAAGTGTGAATAAAAAGGATTAATAGAAGCCAGTTGACTTGGATCCATTATTGATTACATGTATTATTATTATTATATGGATTTGGGGTTGATATTTGGAAATCTTCTATCGATATCCTTTTTTATACACATCCCACAAGGACCACAATATGAATGAAAGTTAGCATTGTTCTGAAGATCGCAGTGAGAAGGGTACCACTTACCTCCCAATGTAGCCTAAGAGTGGAAACTTGGATTACAGAATAGAAATATATACATTTGGTATTTCATTTTAGTAGTTGATTGGAGATCTGTGATGAACAACATAACATCTATTCCCAATGGAGTTACAGCCATAGTATCCAATACACTAACGCAATATATGATTACGATAAATAGAGCAATATACAAAGTGTTGTTGCTTTCAAACAGTTTCAATACAGCGTGTGTATCTAACCTTTTCTACATTCGTGTTACTTGTGATGTATATGTTGTTTAATTATGTGTGTTGCAGTGGATTAGATAGTACGTCAACTAACCAGTGTGTGTCCATACTGCGACAGCTATCCAGAGGTGGACGAACTGTAGTATGTACAATACATCAGCCCAGTGCTAAGACATTTGAAATGTTTGACAATGTAAGTAGAGTTGATTGCCTACCCCCTCCCCGTGGCCGTCGCCTCAAACCTCTCATATTCTCACCTTGTACTGAAATGTAATGAGTGTAAGTTTGGGTGAAACCCCCCCCCGAAAAATGTCTTTCTCACATCTTGTTTTAATTCAGATCCAAATTCTCTTTTAGAGTAGTAGATCATTTTATTACTTTAAGCTACCATTTCCTAGCATTTCTTAGTTCATTGGAGTCGGGCACTGTAATCTCAAGGGTGAAAGCTAGCTGTAGGGTGCAGTAAGAGTGCATAGAGCGTGATTAGCTGGTGAAGGCAGGTTCTACTTGCTAGCAACTAAGTATATTCACGCGTATTAATTATTGCTTGTCATAACTTTAATGATATTGGATATGAAGGATATCTACATGTATAATTGCGTATACTGACACGTTGTGTCTGTAAGCGCCACGTTTGTATCCTGTGCGTGTAGCATGTTGTACTTTATATATGATATGATAGCTTACCGCTAGCACTGCTACTTGTACCACACGAGCTACATGTATGCATACACAGTGGATATCTACCTCTTCAACAGTAACTCATGCATACAATGTAATGCCCATATTCTGATACCCAATTCTGAATGCATCATCGCTTATCTACTATCTACAGCAGGGGAATTATAATTTGCACACTTTATATATTCAACTAGTAGTTTATACAATGTTTATTTAATGTTATTTATGCTTATTGCATTCACAGTAAGTAATTGTTAACTGCGTATTCCCAAAAATGAATTCACTCTTTCTATAGCACTAAAAGTTCATTGAGTGAGGGCCGAACTACTTGATATATAGCATTGTTGATGTGCAGAAATGAGGAAGCTTGCAGGTATGGAACCAATGCAGCTGCATTATGGGTACTACACGTTCTTTACTACAGCCGGTTGCTCATGCAATCATAGCCAATGGTGAAAAAATTCCCATTTTCTATATTCTAATGTTTGGGTGACTAATGAAGTGAAGTGTTTGGACTGTGATCTAACGACAGTGGTTCGTTCTCACCCGAGTTGCCTGATATGATGTTTAGGGTGCTATATATATACACCCGACCTCTATGGCACCATATAGGGTATAGTTACTGCTAGATTTTCAGCTTATTGCAATAAGCACAGTCTAATATTTGGTAATAATTAATGTAGATCGACATGTTACACATGCCGATGCGATGTATGTCATCTGACATGTCATGTGACATGTAACATGAACATATCGGCATAATACATGTTACTGTAAGTAACGTTACATGTTACTGTAGTTCCTCCAGCAAACTACTAATATTAGTGTACTATAATTATTTTGTTAGTAATATCCCGAAGTATATCTATTGCCGGAAATATCTTAAATTAATATAACAATCACTAAAGTCATCAACATTGATGTTTGTGATGAGGAAGTTCAAGGTAGGAATCAAGGTAGGACAAGCTTCAACAGTCGATATATGATATTATAAAGTTATATTATCCAGTCTGCACCACAAGTTTGATGTGTTGATGTTGTAGTTGTACCTACTGGCAGATGGACAGTGTATCTACAAGGGAAAAGTCTTGCATCTCGTTCACTACCTCCAAACATTTGATCTCCATTGTCCACCCTATCATAATCCTGCCGACTTTGGTACGTACAAATGCCGACCAATCAGCTATTCCAAGTCGACTAGTCCATGAGAAAACTTTTGTAAGCTTGAGACCATTGACATAGTAATAAGCGACCCTATAATACTCAATCCAGTGTAGCCTGTCCTACCCACCTTTGTCACCATGTGGGGTTGCCCCCACAACAAGTCGTTGTGGGTTCGGCTCATTGTGCGGTAACTCCACTTTGTAACAAAGATGGCCAGGACAGGCGAAATCCAGTGACGTCTGATACAATTAGCAATATCCCAAAAGCAGCGTGCATCTGCTTCCACACTACAGCGTTGTAATCGTTGTAATATGCAAGGGGCTTAAAAATTTGACATTGTCAAACTTTCAGAATTGTGGAAAACAGAAACACACTGATATGCTGACTTTCCAAACACATTCGCTTAGAAATTTTAAGCAAGTGACCTTAAACCCATAATGTAAGCAACTGAACATCTTGTGACACGGTGCATTGACCATCATAGTGTCTTGACACATACGCAGACGTCGGTGTCGTCTTCTCCATATGACATTAAGTGTCAAAAGCTTGCACATTGCTAACTGGTAGGCTGCATACTTGACAGTCCAGCTTATACTGACATGCAGTGCAAGTCTGATACTGACGTACGACACCGAACACATGAGACCGCATCTAAAATTTCGAAATGTCTTTTCATTCTAAAAAAATACAACACTGCTACCACACATTGGTTCTAGAGTGTTTCTCCTTCCTACATTGAAGTCTTACTGGAAAGAATGACTTTATTTAGTCCGAATCTGTATTAAGTATAACAAAGTTGCTTTGTTTATTTCTAATTAATAATGGTAATGACATGTAATTGAAGATGATTTTGGGCCCCATGTGCAAAGTTCAAGCTGTATGTGTTAAAAAATAGATATAAATGCTGGGTGTTTAACTGATGGCTTGTCAAATAGTGTCATACAAAGGAAATATCATTTGATTCTGCATTCACTCTTAGTCTCAACATTAATGTCGACAACTTGTGTGTATTTAAAGTACATTTAATATAAACCAGAAAACTGCAGCCCTGTCTCTCACATAAATGAATTTGCCTAGTTCACTGTAAATTGATGCACATCTGGGCAACGCCATGATTATCATCACAAGTCAATTCATTGAGCCAACAGCTATTTTTTATAAACTTATTACGCTTGCATTATTTTTTTGTAATGGTTCACTGAATACTTTTTGCTACTTTGAATACGGAGACAAAATTAGCGTAACAGGAAGTGAAGACCGGTTAATGTGAATATATAAACCTTTCTATTTGTCATGCCCCATAGACTACTACTAGTTATTCCGATTTTCATAGATGGGGAGAAATGGCTTTAGCTCAGTTAGCAAACCATAGAGCCACAATTACAATAAGATGGCCACAAAGATTTCCGTATTTTATCATCACTCGGCACTGCCCGAACAAGGAAGCTACCACTGTCCGTCTGCAAGCAAAATAAATGGTCATCTACGCCTTATTTTTAACTCACATTTTCAAAACTCTGATAAAAAATTAATATAATATTGATTACTTTGTTAGTTCTGTACATTTGAGACCAAGTAAACACTTGATAGTATTAAAATAAGTATACTTATTGATTTGAATTGCTAATTGTTGACATTACTGACTGCATCTCTCCTTCTGTACTCTGTAGTGATGGAAGTGATCAATGGAGATTACGGGAATGACATCGTACCTAAGCTAGCACAGGCCGTACTTTCTGGTAAATGTGATGAATATAACAATAAATACAAAGTATGTCTACCTACCTCCAAGCGGGCCAGTAGCCTAGCAGCCTCAACCAAACCATCACTGTCAAACAATAGCAGAAATAGAGATAGAAATTCATGTCTAAGTACAAACTCTTCAAGCCAAAGTGGTGGAGGCAGCGTAAATGAGCTTCTACTTGACAAGAAGGGCAGCTTTGCTACATTCAATGAACTTAATGGTACTGACAGCAGTAGCAAGGAATCCTCGGAGGAGGTGTGTATGTTCAGTCTACTTGTACTTGAAGTATGCGAGTTGGGGATGTATTGTGGGCCCACACTATAAATTTTGGTAGAATTTTACGAACACCAACTTTCCTCTTTGAAGGATTTTTCAATTGAAATTCAGATGGCTGATATGATTATGAGCGTCTGGGGTTAGATTTGTCAGGGTTTGAGATTGTTAATATCCACCATGGACTGGTACTGGCATTGGCACCCTCCTTCCGTATTAGATAAGTTTTACACACACTTGCCAATTGCCATCATATAAAAAGTTAGTCAATGTTTAACGTCATGCATTGTAGTATGTTTTAAATCATCGCAGATGTGGGTAGCTATCTGGCGCATGATGAATAAGTGCTTTATACCGAATGGGGCACCACTCATCACCTTGAAGTTGCTGGTAGCAAGTTTATAATGTCAGCAAAGGCATTGTGTTAGCCCTGTTTACTCCTACGCTTACCATTGTGACAACGCGATGTGATACTATAATAGTATTTAGTAGCCAAGATTATGTCGCATTGGGTATGCTTCGACTGGAACAATAAAACGCCCCTTGTAGGTTGAGAGATGGGGGAGTTAGTCTGGTTTAGTGCGCTCTGTGTGTAATGTACTTTGTTTTGTTATCACTAATGTCAGAATATCTACTTCATATATACCTGGGCGTCTTGCTCTATCACTAATAGCTACTTTGTATTACTTGAGGGTATTTTATTGAACTCATTGGTAGGTGAACATTGTGACATCACAGGTCAGTTATAGTGGTGATGCATCGTATGTTGAAGCTATGAATCTTTTATCTGCATTTCACTTGCAAATTTTCTCATGTTATATTAATATTTTGCTTTATTTATAACATTGCTAGCCTGTCTGTGGCCTGTGGGGTTACTGTGATGGTATTGGTATTACTAGTTACATGTAGTTAGATGATGAAGGCAGGGCCAGGCTCGTTGTTAGTTTATTACCCTACGTACTTGTTCTTCTCATTGATTATCTGTTACGTCAATGTGTATTTGTAGTTTACACACAAATGTAGCTTCCCTTGCCCATAGCTCTACTCAATTAGCACTCTCAACCCATCTGATTTTTGCATGCATGCTTTTGGTATAGTCAATATCATCCTAGATCACTGGTGAATTGCTGCACGGGCTGAGTTCTACCTTCTCATACACTGAGCTCTACCTTCAGTTGTTGTACACGGCACCCATGTACCCAGGAGTTGTCCCTTCGCTCCATTATCCCTTTGGGCTCCCCGGTCCCTTTCAGCACCGGCTCGCTTTTCTCTCTGGTCTTTTTTCTCATTTTTTTCTTCTAGCGAGAATGAGAAAGAGGAGCGAAGGAACAACTCCTGAGTGCCATGCCGGCACTGCTCTCGTCACTGCTAGGTTCACACCTCACTCAGACACGCACACGGTATCCTATTATCCCAGTTTCTGTTCTCCGTTTCAACCATTTTTTCCCCTCCCCCTCCCTCTAACCGTGAGCAGTGCCTTGCACTACACTACAGTACAAAAAGGCTATTAGTGATTAATTTACAATGTAAATAAGTACACAACTACTATCTGTAAACTGACTTAGTTTTGCTGTTTCTTTGAAGGAAGGGGGTGATGTTGGTTGCTGTCGCAGAGATCATCAATTTGCTACTAGTAGCTCAACACAGTTCAAAGTTCTCTTCATCAGGGATATGTTATCTGCATTTAGAGATAGTGTAAGTAGCAGCTGATCATGATACTGGCAGGCACGGCAGTTCCGTGCCTTTACCATTGTCCACTGCACACATTTTAGGGATGCACCACTACTGGTTCTATTACGGCTAGTACTGAACATCAGCTGCAACATTTGCGTACCAAACATAGTATAGTGCACTGAAAGACAGCACCTAAAAATATATGATTTTGTGGATTATTGAACTGAGCTCTTGCATTGAACTCTTGCTGCCCAGGCAGTAGTAAGTAATCTAATAGCTCAAGCACAGTGTATGATACAGAATTATGGATATTAGTCCCAAACTAAACTAAAATATCCTAGTGACTCAACTCAAGCCTTGTCTTACATTTAGTAGTAATACTAGTGATAGGCAGTCAACCCTGCATAGTGACAATTTGTATCTTATTTTCCTCAAACTCCTAATTGCCTGCTTACAGTTAGTTTATCAATTGAGATAATTTTTGTTAAAAATCTCAATTCCATTCTAAGATCCAACGAGGAAGTTCTTGGCTGTTATAAAATGTTTGTTTTATTTTAAAGGGATAGTTCACATTGGAGACTATATAATTATGTGGTGCATTATTGTCATTACTGTGTTCTTGCTAAAATAAATTTGCCACCATATAATGGTCAATCAATGTTTCAGCTGCCGCTTGCTTGATACCTAATGTCTTAGGATTGGACCACAGGTAAGCTCACAGTATTAGAATTTGTAAGGCATGTTTGCAGCCATTTTCGACAGAAATTGGAGAAGTTGTCTCCTTCCGGCAATAAAACGTTATTACCCAACAGTCTGGAAAATAGAAAACGTCATATATTTGACCTTATTTTTGCTGCTTAGAATTATTTCATTGCATAAAAGTATATTCCAGGGGCAAGTATACACCCGCAATAAACGATGGCGCGGCTATCTCTCTTTATTAGTGGGAAATAGCGACACTCCAGTTCTCCCTATATAGTGTTTACACATACACGCATGCGCCACACTTTGGTTCCAATTCTGTGATCCACTATATATAGGGGATCACGGAAATTGGAACCAAATGTGGCGCATGCGTGTATGTGTAAACACTATATAGTGACACTATACAGTATAGTAAACACTATATATACTAGGGTGTCGCTATTTCCCACTTATAAAGACAGATAGCCGCACCATCGTTTATTGCGGTGTATGAAGAGATGCCCCTGGAATATACTCTTATGCAATGAAATAATTCTAAGCAGCGAAAATAAGGTCAAATATATGACGTTTTCAATTTTCCAGATTGCTGGAATAACGTTTTATTGCCGGAAGGAGACAACTTCTCCAATTTCTGTCGAAAATTGCTGAAAACATGCCTTACCAATTCTAATACTGTGAGCTTACCTGTGGTCCAATCCAAACAAATTAGGTATCAAACGACAGCTGAAACATTGATTGACCATTATATGGTGGCAAATTTATTCAAGCAAGAGCACAGTAATGGCAATAATGCACCACATATAGTCTCCAATGTGAACTATCCCTTTAATATTACGTTATACGCTAACATTAATTATGTTGCAATAAAATATTATAATATATTAAAAAATGTTAATGAAATAAATTTAATTTATACAAAACAATAAATTTAAATGAAATGTTATGTTAATTAAAATATTGAAATATTAATAAATTTAAGTTAATACATGTAATAATAATTAAGATAATTGTATGTATGGTATATTATATAATCTAGATCTACCTGACAAAATATAAATATTGCTGTTGAAATCCTTCTTTTGAGAAAGTTACTGTAAAGATGCCAATGCTTTGAAAGTGACAGAACAAGGGTAATGTTAAAGATTTTAATGTGGTGTAAATGTGGCCATGTAATTTACAGATGAAATCTGAAAGTTGAGATTTGTGATTGTGTTAAGATCTATCTTAATTTCTAAGGACAATGAAAAAGCATAAAACAAGTGATGTGATTGCAGTAATGTCACTGTTAGGCAAGGAACATTTAACACATGCTTCTGGGTCACTAAATGAGGCATGAAGGACACACAATGAGGCATGAGGGAGGCATTTTTTTATATTTTTCATTTTATAGAGGAAAGCCACTGGCTTGAGGGAGGTGTGAACTATTTTTCTATATTATTTTAAAACCAATATGAAAATATTCAAATAATGTTAATTTTTTGATTTACATAAGGCTTAAAATATTACATACCTCTTTATTTATCTATTAATGGTGAAGTATTAATAAATAATATTAAATAATCTTATTTAACTCCATGGAAAAAATATCTTCTTCTTGTTCAGTCTTCCTTCAAATATCTCACCAAATTTAATAAAATTAAAGCAAGTTATTTATTCCACTAGGCTTTTCTTCGCCATGTCTCAGTTCTTAACCCTCCTGTTATCTATGGCATGGGGCATGGGCTCTATGTTATTTAGGCTGTAATAAAATAAATTTACAAATGATTTTATGCTAAATTGTTGACGAGGCAGGGCAAATTTTGATTTTACATTTTAGTAACTAATTGTTGATACCGGCATGAAAATTTTGCTTCTATTCAGGTGAAGACCGCACTTGAGAGAGGTGACCCAGTAGGAAGTATTAAATGTTCATGTCCTTATTGCAATGTCAATGTCAGCATGTTGATAATGCTTTTCTCACAGAAACTATGTTAAAATTCAATTGTCACATTACACTTACAGTTCAAATCAAAATAAATATATGTTACAGTTGAGAATGAAAGAGAATGTCAAAAAATCAGTTGAATGTTTGAAAAAGTGGTCAACAAAAATGTTGAGCAATTTTGTGTGTGAAAATGTGCAGACAAGTAGGAAGCATTTGTAAGGAGAATAAAAAATCAGAATTAATTATTTTCTATGTGCAGTTAGGGAACTGAGAACTCTGGTAATGAAACAAGTAGTCGGCTGGACCGATAACTAAATAGCATAGGAAACTTGTTGTATTAGTATAACAATAAGAGAGGTATATTGATAAAAATACATAAATAGAAAGGTAAGCAAGTCTATGGAAATCAAAATATTCTAATAAAAACAATATATTGCTAAGATCTGAATAAAATATATTCTGGAGATGTCAGGGCATGTAGTTGCAATTGTATGTTACTCACAATAAGAACGGCCCACTGCCAAAATGATCACCTGCGTCAGGACTGCTATAGAACAATTAGGCATAAAATAAAACCGGCTGACAGACAAAATTGCCATTTGCAGAAATGGCCATTTGAGCCTATAGGCTAAAAGAAGAAAGGCCAACAAAAACAGGGACGGTTATAGTGGGTAGAGCGGAAAATGAAGAGTTTAATAGGAAAGTACAGCTTTTAAATCTAGGCACATCTATAATTGCTGTGTATATATTTTAAAATTCAAAATGGCAGGCTTTATCCATCGGCAGGTGATTGAAAATGTAACAGGTACAGCGTACTAAAAATGTGTAGTACAGCGTACTAGGAAATCAGGATTTTGTTTCCAACGATGGGTATATTTCTGCACAGTTCTAGTCCTGCAGTCGATGCCTTGTTTATACAAACACCAGCGCTATCAACCATATCGCTAACTAACGATTGTTTCGCAGTAATTATTATTATTATTAATATAAGTATTGTTATTGGGTTAATACTTTTGCTTTTTTGTTTCATACACCTGATAACTAGATTTAAGCCGTAAATTTGGGGTTGCTAGAGGCGCTTCGTCTTCACTGCATTGACAGGGCTCTTTGTAATATATGTACTAAACCTAATTATTATTATTGCTTATTATTATTATTTTTTGTATTATAATTCTTATTATTTATTATTCTTATTGTTAT
>JAOQGN010278063.1:0-10174 GCA_027564295.1 Himantozoum antarcticum | reverse complement strand
TCTGTAATGATTTATTGAAAAATAAAATTATATCATCTAAAAGAGGGATTCTTCCTCTTCAATTCTATATATAACAGTTACTATATAGCATGGTCTTTGACAGTTTTAAATTGATTTTAAAATGGTCTAATGCTAATAATATTTTAGTAATTGTCTTCTCTCGCAATGGAAAATACCCGTGAATGCGTTGATTTGTCAGGCTGAACTAGGTCAACAACTACTGATACTCTGGGGTGGCTGGTACCCTGGGGTGGCTGATACTCTGGGGTGCCTGGTACCCAAGGGGGTATTATTATTATTATGATATACTTCATTTATAGTTCAATCAACATCATATCAGGTATATTTTTCATGCAGATAGACTTTTAGATACTAGTAAATTAGTAATTATTTTAGATTTTAGTAATTTATTTACATGTATTACTAGTACATGTAATTAGTAATTAATTTAGATAATACTACTACTAGTAAACAAGCAATTATTTGTAAATTACTTAGACAAGTTTAATTGACATTTCATTGCTATGTATCTAGTTCCTTGTCAAATTTCATTACATACCTTACAATCAACAAGTCAATGGGTTACGGAGTTGTTGTCACATTGCATCAGCAGCAGATAAAATAATACATTATTGATACATTTTAATAAAGCATACAGCATAGTAAGATGAGATTTATAACCACCACCATGATTCATACTTTGTTGTAATGCACCATTGTGAAAGAGCTTTACTCCCACAGATTTGGAAAACTATTGCATTTGATTCTACCTTTTCCTTACAAGAACACCCAAAATCGAACAACTGGTAATAACGTTTTGGGAAAGAAAATATTGGTAGCTAGCAACTTAAGCCCACAATATTATATGACCGGAAAACGAGTGTAACTCCAATTTACATACTTAGTTCGGGGCGCTATGAAAAAGGGGAGGAGGGGCAGACTAATTCTAACTGCCCAGACCACACTTCCGGAACCAATGCCAGAAACCAATTTTTGACCTGTAAAACAATGGCGGCCCCCCATGCTCTATATTAGGTCATCTTTTAGGTACTGATCACTGCAAATCTGAGAGGTTTTATTTATAAGCAACATATTATCATTCTGCATGGTTTTCTTTGCAGATTTGTTCAAGACAAAGTCAATTTGAAAGTTGCCAGGTCCTTTAACTAATGAAGTTTTCAATAGTCGGAGTTGTGTGCTCATGTTGAATTCTTCAGCAGTAATTCGACAAACCATGAAACCAGATGTTTCAATAAATGCTGCTTTGCAGTAGGGGCATTTGAATAAATCAATATCAAATCAATTTGGTATCATGTACAGCATGTACAACAAACCATTAACACAAATGAATTGGATAAATACTGCTGATGACCTCGGATCTATAATTTTCAAATGAGATGTTGCAACTCCAAAGAAAACATGACAACAAAATGAACTATAATAATTATGACATATTAGCAAAATGTCAAAATTACATTCCTGCAATTAGCTTGATGGTAGATGGCGGAGTGAAAGTGCAAATGTACTAAAACCTGGCAGATCGTATGTTCAGTGGTGATCAATTATTTATTTGCTATAAATATATCCAGCATAGTTATAGTCTAATATCTATTAGAACTATTTAAATATAATATATTTCAAGACTTCAAGCGATTGAGCAAAAGGATGTAACTTTAGGCCATGATACATACAGTGGTTTCTGGATGTAAGCAATGCATTTCCAGTTATTGCTTACCAAGAAGGGAATGAGGGCCAATGAGCATGGAGAGCATCACTTCCGATTAATTATATTTGTCAATAAATAACAACTCTGCTGTTTGAGCAAAAAATGCAAATCATGTTGCAACATGCATTCATGTGCCAAGAGTCAGTTTAATAATATTACATGCCTCAATAACAGATATTGCTACAAGAGAACAGGAACATCATATTTATAAATGGAAACTGCGAGAAGTTACATAAATCTGTAAATTACAAAAATTTATTACGAAATTCGCAAGATAATATTTTTATGAAATATAAATCAATAATAGGCTAGTTATTTACCTGATACATTTGAAGTTGTTCTCACAGGTGAACACCATAGGCCAATATCTTTCATCCCGGATTTCTATCTATAAAGACTAAGCCAATAAACAAACATGTCTATAACTCGGGCAATAATGAAAATAGGTACTGCCTCGGTGAGACATAGAATGAATAATTCTGAGCAATGGGCCAAGATTTAATGCAGCGTGAACTGTTTACATTGTGTATAACTCCCTATGGCGACGAGATTTCAAAATATACCATCAAAGGAGTCTACTCTCTCTTTCGCTCCATGACCACATCTTTGCCAACAGCGGAGATTTGCGTCAATGAACTTAGGTGAATTCATTTAAAGCAAATGAAATTATGATTTACCTTTTCAATGCTGTCTACATTTGGCATGATGTTGGGAGCGTACGTCCTGTAAGCATGCCTGTCATAATATTGAGTGGGTTTCAGTGTGAGCTCCAGTGGGACATAGCAAGCTTCACCCGTGTCCACATCTACGGGGAACAGCAGTCTAGGCTCAGCTGCTTGAACGTACAAGTGCCGTAAAGCTTGGAGATGATACCTTCAAAGTAGCGCATCAAATTTATGCAACATTATAAGGATCACATTTCATTCATAAATTTGAGGATCCTCTGTCAAACTAATCAATCAATGTTTGATTTATGGTGCAAGTTAATTCATTCAGTTGAAATGATAGATCATGAACAAAAAACAATTTCAATTTTTGGCAGTGTGACCTTTATCCCTTATCGAGGAGAGATGCTGATGATAGAGGAGGACAGGCAATTACATTGACATACGGATATTATTAGTAAGATGTCTACCACTCATGATTAATGATCCAATAAACATAATTGTGAATGAATGGTGAATGAATAGAATAAGACAAACCTATTATCATTAGAATGAACAGGGAACTTTGGAAAGAATGCACAAATCAGTAGAGGTAAAGTATCCGGTCTGGAACTCAATGTGTACCTGTAATACAGAATATTATTAATAAACATATCATACGTCTAGAAGCATTTTGGGCGTAGATTAATGACAGGAAAGAGGTTAAATTTAGTTTATTGAACTTGTAACAGTTCATTTATTTTTAAAATCAGAACAGGCCTGAAGGAGCAATACAGCTCTCACATTTATTTCTTGAAATGTGTCCCACCCATTTGTCGTATGCTTCTTTCAAAAAGTTCAAGATTTGGTCATTTGAATTCGTGTGAAGTACACGATCGTGGGAGCACACGATAACTGATTATCCAATCATAAATAAGTATTTACTTCCAGGCTCAGTATCGATGATGTATGCACATTTTATTTAGAATATAAGACATTTTACTTGCATTACATGAAATCGTTTTAGCACAATAATGATGCTTATATTTAAGAGGTATTTTCATTTAATGTATTGTCAAAATACACCAACCAGACAGGTAGCGAATCTTTAGCCGTGAATAGAAATTCTATATCGGTTTTTCTTATGATTATGATTGACTAAATTTTCCCAATGTTTCCACTAATGGCTTTGCATGAGATGAGAAGCTGAAGAAGCTAGGTAGACATCCTACTTCATATAGAGCAAGGTGGGAATACTAATTTCGGAGTTGTCTTATCTTTGAGCACAATATTAGTGTACATAATATAGACAAAGTATAATAATTACTAGAAATGATTGAATCATGACCCGTGAAAATCATTTTTGTGGAAACTATATTGGTGGTGAAATACAAGCTTTTAATTAGAGTAATTAGTACGACAAATTAGGACAAGCAAAGTTGGTTCAAGCGTGTTTGCGTCAACATTTTACATGCAATCCAAGTAAAATGAGACAGGAATTACTTTACATTTAAAATAGAGCAAGATGGGAATACTAATTTCAGAGTTGTCTTATCTTTAAGTACAATATAAGTATACATAATATAGACTAAGTATAATAATTATTATAGACACAAGATGGCTGGATTAAAAATCTTCCATCGAGTCTCTGAAAGACGGAGATTCTATCTATGGAGAGTATACAGTACTTTCAACAGGAAAATATACTGTAGCAATTTCGATTCTATTAGCTGTAATTAAACATTCAGATAAACTAAATAACAATGAGCGATAAATTATGTTGGCTAAAAGTCAGTAGCGTGCTTGGTAGGTAAGAGAAGGGAAAATGAATTTGTTTTGTATAATAATAAATTCATCATATAGCGCACATTCATTTTTTAAATACTGCTAACTGAGCACATTTTCATAGACTTCACCAGACATTGCAAAGACAGGTAATTGTTTTTACCTAATCCAGCCATCACGGAAACATAAGAACATGGGATTAATGTGGAATTAGCAATGGACATATATGATGATTTAGGCATTTCAAAACCATTAAACCACAATAGATTTCAGTTGTTGTGGAGTAAGAGGAGGATGACTCACACCTGAAAGAAGAGAAAGTGTCTTTACTATTCACCAACATCCACGACACATGTGGCTAAGACAATGCCGTAATGACACATATAGGATAAGCTTCTTATACAGCAATTAATATTGCTGGCAAACTGCCATCAATATCAAGTCACAGCAAGGCTTTAACTTTATGCGATTAAATAGAAACTGGGTACATTTTAGGCAGTAAATCATAGCACTGGTCATTGTCGTGATAAAGTGTAGACAAAGATCCTGCTGTTGTCGGATCATCTTTTTACAGTGTGGCAAGATCGCAGATTGAAGTTTGGTGTTGCCAATAACGACTAGGACATCAGAAGTGGAAGGGAAGCGAATGGAAGGGATGCATTCACATTAGTTGAAGCCAAGGCATGACTAGAATAGCTATTAGCTTCAACTAGAGTTCTCAGGCCCACCGGATGCTTTGGATGAATTGGGCTAGAGGAAATTGATATGGGTGTAAGGAGTTGCACTCTCTTTAGTCATATAAGAGTCGCTAATTATCAATACCATCATTTACTCAATGACAACGCTAGATGTTATGATCTAGGCTGATGAAATGCTCTACATTTCATATAAAACCACATTGATAACATAAATAGTGATATCTAAAAGTACTTTGGAGTTCTATATTGTTTTGGGAATTATCTTTTTTGCTTTTGTGATGTGGTTAAAACAGTGGATACCATAAAGTTATAGCATAAAGAAAACAGCCCAGAGCCGTAGCCCAGAGCCGTAGCCCAGAGCTGTAGCCATAAAGTTATCTCCCACGTGGGAGGTAATTTTATGGCTGTAGTGGACTTTTTTCCACATCACAAAAACAACAAATATAATTCCCAGAACAATATAGAACTCTAAAGTCATTTAGACATCACTATTTATGTTATCAATATGGCTTTATATGAAATGTAGAGCATTTTAAACCCCATTTCATCAGCCTAGATCATCTACATCTAGCGTTGTCACTGAGTATTAATTAGCTGATATGTATGATTAAAGGGATATATATCAGCTGATATAGCTGATTATATATATGACTAAAGGGAGTGCAACTCCTTATACCCATAGCAATTCCTCTAGTCCACTTTATCCAAATACATCCGGTGGGCTGAGAACTCTAGCTACGGCTAGATAGTCAGCATGGCATACTAGAAAAACATCTTAAGTTCGAAACACATTTCAGCATGTACAGATTTGACTTGCTTTTCTATTATTTATAAAGCTATCAGATTTACTGACATGAGGTCATCCAGCAAGCTATTGCTAATATTAGTCTTGAAAGCGTCTTTAGTCATGCGCGGACTGCAACTGTGTGTGCAGATGATTTATTTGGGTACAGAAAATAAAGAGTTTCCGCAAGGAGTTGTTTGCCAAATGATTTTTTTTGGGAGTTGTGCGCTCTCAAAAACTACGGCAGATACTAATCAGTTTAGCCGTTTTAGTTGTGAATGTGCTTAGCTAGAGGTCGAAATTGACGCAGTCGGACTGTGAACAACGCCTTACGCACGCAAAGTGTGTGCATCATGTGATTGAATGGCGTTATCCGAGGACATGTTGAGCTGATAACCCTGTGCTGAAACAAGTATTGACCAGTATTTGTTCAATGCACGCAGACTCCCTACACCTTGACCATCTCAATAAGCTGATCTCCTTATGGAAACAATGGTATGCACCAGACTACATGACACTGTCCTACCAACTGCATGTACTCCTTACAACACACAACAATGGAAAGCTGTTTATATCGCACTGCTTGTCTTGCAGAGACTAGACAAACCGTTTTTAGTAGTAGAAGTTTTTTTTACCTGCCAGAGCCAAGAAAGAGCAGAGCCAGTGACATGTGCACAGCCAGGTGAGAGCCATATGATACGACAGGTACTCCAATACGGGTTCTCAAGTAGCGACAGAGCCTGAACACTGTCAGATCCCCGCTGCCTGACATCACCTGTACATCAGACAGACCACGTCAAGATACAAACAAATAGATAATCCATTGAATATTGATTATTATCTAACACTAATCCTTATTAATCATAGTTTAAGATGCATTACTATTAGTTATACGTAGCCCCTTGAGTGGGCACGGTATACACATAAACTTGTGACAAGGAAGCATTTGGGGTGGGGAGAAGACTGGACAGGTGTGGCATAATATAGACCTGTGATCTCTCAAAGGAGCACCAATATAGTGTTTACTTCATATGAAAAACAAGAAGTTGTTTTTGTATTCAAATTTCAAAACTTGCTGTGGTTAGAGGTTAGATTAGTTTGATATTGAATAATAATTAATAAGATCAATAACAGAAAGTCAAGCCAGTGATTCCCATTATTTATCTGCAATAGCAAATATGATTCAAAATAATATTATATGAAATGAACTATACTAGTAATACTAATGGATAAACCAACTTTGGCAATAGTACTGAGTTGAGCTGAAAAGGTATTTTTACAGAATTTCTTATGTCAGTATACAGTGTAAACTGATAGCTGAACAATCATGACGTAAAATTAAGGTGTGTTGAGTGAAGTGAGTACAATGGCGTGATGTCATAGTTTCATTTTATAACTTTTATGACAAATATAGATATTAATCAATCGCATGGGCCAACCAAAACATTTCAACCCAGCTGATTAAAAAAAAAAAAATTTAATCCCTTCATAATCACACATAACATCATAACATAAAGTGGTGTCACTCTGTAATGCGACCAACTATATTTCAGGTTTACAATACCAATGTACCAAGGTACAATGTTGTTGACTGTATGCGAACCAAACGTGAGATAGTGTTGAAGCAAAGAGCTCAACTAGCCAGCAACTAGTTGATTCCATTTCATATAACATGGATTCCCAGCTCCTATATTACATATTTGCATATGCCGCATTCTCTATGTGTTGCACAACATAACATATGCTATTATAGTTTGTGTATATGGTGAAATCTGACTAACCATAGCAAGTGAGAGAAGGCATGTACAGAGAGCATTTTCCAGTATATGCCGCCCTGACTGATCTACCAACAGTGGCTTCTGTGAGATTTCCAAGAATCTGTTAGTATACTTGAGCTACAAAAACAAACAAGCAATTACATAATATTATTACATAACATTATTACTGATTGATTAGCAACTTGAAAAGAATAATGTTACTATTGAGCAGGACTGAGGTAACACATTGTCGACAGCATTCATTGTCGACAGCATTCACCTCAGATCAATATATATCCGGTTGTAAATTAATCTAATGCTTGTGCATATTTCACAATATGCATACATACCATGGGTGTCGTAATAGATTAGGCTATTGATTTCTATTTTCTATGCCTTTTTTGCTACTGATTCCATTGTGTCTGTGAATATATAAAACTTTAATTAAAATTTATACCCACAAAGTACAGGACATTATAAATAGTTAGCAATAAGACTTTCCGGTTTTGAAAACCATATGTACCATTTATCGGTAAAGACAGGTGTTTGAGCTTTATTAATTACATGATGTATATATATATATACACTTTATTGCCACTCAAAACAACAGGGTTGTACATAAAAGTGTGCTTACAACTATAAAAAAAGTAAAAAAAGGGCTATGACTACTTGAATATATAATCAAAAAGTAAAAAATGGCTATTGAACCAGAATCGCCTTATCTGGTCAGCTTGCATGTATTTTTAACCCCTAGGTCAATACAGCAGACTCTAGTGCAGAGAAACAAGGAATCACAATGACAACTGTCAAGGAACTACAACTCTACAAAGGCACACTTAACGTATTAAGATGGCCGACCCAGAACACTCTTGGTATAACAACTCTATGTTTGCATAATAGAATGCCGACCTGTTAGCTCGGGCGCATAACCTGGTTGGGCAGATGACTGCTTTTATAGTCGAGTGCTGCTCGACTAGCTGTATTACTATAGCTCGATATATTTCACCAGTCGGTGCCGATCATATCAATAGCGTCTCTTTAACCGGAGTGTCTTCAATTAATTGTCAAGGTCGACAATTAATTCATAACTTGATGTGATTTTGAAGGAACAAAAAGTAATAATTAATATTACTGATTGAGTTTATTGCAAATACTAAGACTGCAGAGTGTCAACTGTTGAACACTCAAATGACATGAATTTATATAGGTAACAGAACATTGGATTAGCCAATCAATGCAGGTTTACATTTCCCGGGGTTAATAAAGATTATTTTAGAATAATAACTGATTCCGGACGGTCACATTGAATATCGTACGGTCATGAGCATTTAATTAAAAGGCACTTATACACTGGGAGGTCGGCAAATCCATTTCACATCGTTATGGGAAACTCTCTTTGAAAAACCAAATTTTTTTTGAAAAGAAATTATTTTTGATGAAATTTGTTTTTTTGGTACCCTACATCGTTTTGAATGTTAGAAGATGACATTGTTTTGGAAATTTCTTTTTATAAAAGTTGTTTTTAAAACAAATGTTTTTTAATAAAGATTAAATTATTTTTATAAAAATTTGTTAACTTCATTTTAAAAGCTAACATCGTTTTGGTACCTTACATCGTTTTGAATGTTTCAAGATGACATTGTTTTGGAAAACAAATTTTATATACATTTTTTACAGATTTGTTATAGAAATATGTTTTAAAAAAAAGATGTTTCAAAAAAGTATATATTAAAATACAGAACTCTACTTGTCTTCATACTCTCACACAGTTTGCAATGAGTAATTTGCAGAAAGATTCTTCATTATATCTTTTATGAATTAGCTATTTTACCCATTTAAACTATCCAACCAGCATCCACTCACTCACTATACTTTGTATATATTAAGAACAAATCTGTACTTGTCCCCATATCTCACATAGTTTGCATTGCAATGAGTATTTTGCAATATTGTACTGGCGAGTGTGTACAGAGATGGGTTCCACAAAAACTTGGTTTTAACAATGGTGTCGACACGGAGTCGATTGGTGTGACAGTTTGGAGTTCCCACACCCCATGCATGTGTTTGTCAGACTCTGAGAATCATCAAGCAGAGTGAGTAACATATGGCTTTATACTTCCCTTTTTCTTTTTTAGTCTTTCTTGCACACACTATTACCCAATAACCATCGTTTGTTTTCAGTGGCAAGTCTGTCACCATCGTTTTGGTGTTTATTATAAACGATCTCAAGTAGCAACTCGCATACGTATTACCCAATAACCATTGACCGTTTTCAGTAACAAATCTGTCAACAACATTTTGCTGCTTAACTCACCTTTTTCAAAGCCTAGAGGTTGTAGGTTGGTGTTGAATATATGTGTCTGGTGCACGATCTCAAGTAGCAACTGGCATATGCATTATACCTGCCTATTTTCATTTTTAGTCTTTCTTGCACAGATTATTACCCAATAACCATCGTCGTTTATTTTCAGCGGCAAGTCTGTCACCATCGTTTTAATGTAAACGATGTCAAGTAGCAACTGGTATATGTATTAAAGAGTTCTAGAGCCTTACCACCATTTGCATTGAGTTGCACTTGCCACTTGGTTGTGGTGTTGCACTTGCACTTGCCACTTGCTTGGTTGAAGTGGTTGTGCCAGAACTCAATACCACCACTTGCGTTGAGTTCTGGCACAACCACTTGCATTGAGACACAAATATATACAGATATCCCATCTTTCTTTTAGGGATGAAACCGATGATAGTGATGATGATTATGATGATAACGACAGTGATATGGA
>JAOQGN010278052.1:0-10175 GCA_027564295.1 Himantozoum antarcticum | reverse complement strand
AGAACTCCTTATTCAACAACTGCAAAATACATCGTATTCAATGGACATTTTAGAAAATACCTACAGGTGCAAACAGTCATTTTCTAGTAAATTGGGTAACTAAGAACAAGACGAATTACAGGTTCCGTGTAACTACTGGCAATCTACACAGCACTCTCCACACACCCTGTTATATGTAGTATTTGTAGTTTTTTAGCTTAGCTCCGATTCTAAGATTGCAGCAGGAGTTTTAGAATGGGTTGCAATCGCATGTTATCATTATGCTTTTGTTCTGGATCACTGGTTATTTCTCTAAAACATGGAATGCTGCACATGCTTCCACAAGTTCACATAATTATCAAGTTGTCTTCATTTTTGTCAAAACAACATGATGATGCCATGAGTGATATTGTAGCAGAAATTGTCCGCTCCTCCCCATCTGACATTTGTGCATGCGTTCACAGTTAGCGTTCTACAGTTACATATCATTTGACATTCGGCATTAGGTAATCATTCAGCAGTTATCCAGCATTCAGCAATCATTGGACATCCGGTAGTCATTCAACTAGTCAACTTACGATGGCTATTTTTACTACATGTAGTTATGCTTGGAGGACTGTTAGTATTAATCACACGATTGCATGATTATTCAAGCATTATTATATTAATATTAAATAGATATTTTGTACATAATATTATTATATATTTATGAGATTGCACTACGCCGAATCGAATGGGATTCTGCATTTAATTGGTCATCATATTCATAATATTTTAGTTCAATTGAGACCTATGACTGTAGCGCTCAACATTTTCCCTGAGATATTATTTTACTTTTATACAACTCTTTCATCAATTCCAAATTAAACTATTGCATAGAAGCTTGGGGCAA
This sequence comes from Himantozoum antarcticum, assembly GCA_027564295.1. Lineage (NCBI taxonomy): Eukaryota > Metazoa > Bryozoa > Gymnolaemata > Cheilostomatida > Bugulidae > Himantozoum > Himantozoum antarcticum. The sequence goes on along the minus strand of JAOQGN010278052.1, from coordinate 9,304 downwards.
TGTCCCTTGTATTTACTTAGATTAAATTCACAAGTTCCATAAGAAAATTCTGCGAATAATTAATGGCAAGCTTCCCAATTCTCCTTCTGGTACTATTTTCCGTCAATGTAAAATTTTAAATATCTATCAACTATATAAATGCAAGATCTTGCTACGATCTCACACCACCTTTAATAAATCAGACATTGCAATCACCACATATCCTCAAACCACTCGACAATCAAATATCAATCTCCCTCTACCTCACTCAACTTCAACTGCCGGCCATCAACGATCTACATTCCAAGAAGCTCTGCTTTGGAATGAATTGCCTGTCAACATCAGAAATATTAAAAGCAAACTAAAATTTAGGAGTGAGCTAAAGCTGCATCTCCTGGGATGAGTCGCTTCGCCTAGCTTTTGGCTGCTGCTGTGACTAACTGTTTAGGCTCTGTGCCTTTGACTAGCTTCGGCTGTTGCGCATGTGGGCCTCATCATCAGCACAATGGGATGGTCTTCCGTTCATCCTTAATTAATGTTACTTTACCTTATTATGCGATTATTGATGAAATACAAATACAAATACTAATAATAATACAAATACAAATACTAATACAAATGCAAATGCAAATGCAAATGCAAATGCAAATGCAAATGCAAATGCAAATGCTAATGCTATTGCTATTGCTATTGCTATTGCTATTGCTAATGCAAATGCAACTGCTAATGCAAATGCAAATGCTAATGCAAATGCAAATGATAATGCAAATGCAAATGCAAATGCAAATGCAAATGCAAATGCAAATGATAATGCTAATGCAAATTATAATGCAAATGATAATGCAAATGCAAATGATAATGCTATTGCTATTGCTAATGCAAATGCAATGCAAATTCAAATGCAAATACAAATGATAATGATAATGCAAATACTAATACAAATATAATACAAATACTAATGCAAATGCAAATACTAATACAAATATAATACAAATACAAATGCAAATGCAAATGCAAATGCAAATGCAAATGCAAATGCTAATGATATTGCTATTGCTAATGCAAATGTAATGCAAATACAAATGATAATGCAAATGCAAATACTAATACAAATATAATGCAAATACTAATGCAAATGCAAATACTAATACAAATATAATGCAACTGCTAATGTAAATGTAAATGTAAATGCAAATGCTAAATGCAAATGCAAATGCTAATGCAAATGTAAATACAAACCCAAATTTGGCAATCTGTTGGCACAAACCAAATAATCTATGGACAGAATATAAGCAGTGGAATATAAGCAGTGGAATATAAGCAGTGGAATATAAGCAGTGCAATCTCTCATTTTGAGTCAGTTAAGATCTGGAACCAGGACTGTACACATAAATCTTCAACTGACACATCGCTTTCACGCTTTCACGCTTTCACGCTTTCACGCTTTCACGTTATCACAATTATTTGTCTTTTGAACAATTATAGTGAGCCATTGTATAATCATTCCTACTTCTTATCATATTACTACTGAAGCATTCAGGGAGCACTAAATAATACATTAAGAATTTTGAGCACGTCTATCATTGAATTCCGCAAGCAAATCAATACCGATCATATTAAATCTTCCGCACAAATTGTATCAAAGGTTCTGTTATAATTTGAGAACCCGTCTAAGGGAAGACAACTCTCCATCAAAATGTTGCAATATGCATGTACAATGAAAGGTTTTGCTTTGGTAACTTTATCCGGAAGTTGGCAAAACATCTTTCCAAATTTTTTGCATAGTGAAACATTTCACTAATAGATCAAACTACTTCGCCAGAATAATTATGTGAAGCCTTCCAAAGACATCATATATTTAAAAGTCCATGAAAGTACATCCATAACTTGCAAATTATAAGTTTGGAACAAAGGTTTCCACAAATGTGAAAAATTTCCACCAAACCGTCATTCATAGCAGCTATACTTCCACACAGATATACCATGCACATCCAGCACCTGGCTAAGCAATTTGGCCTCACCCGCTATCAAAACTTTAACTACTGCTTTTTGATTAAAAAGGTTGCCCACCCATGAGCTAGAAAGTCTCGGTACCATAAGAAGAAAATTACTCAATGGAGGAAGTGACTGTGTAAAAAGCCTACCAACACTAAATTAAACCGAAAATCATTGGGATAAGAGCTCACTTTGGCATGTGACATTTTGATCTATCCAGTTGCCATCATCTCCACAATATATTCTTATTTGTCGACTTCCATTGGGTAGGTAGTAGTTTCTGTCACATGTGAAAGTCACAAACCCAGTGTAATATCTGTAAATATAACAAGCTGCTACTTAAATAGCTGTAACATGGAATTGCTAGTGGTAGATGTCAGCTGCAGGCATCCATCCATGCCAGGATTGGTATATCTGTCCGGGAGCCCAGAGCCAAGCTGAGTAACCTGAAGAGAGATTTAAATACCACATTGCAGTAACACGCTGCACACATGGAAAAATTAGTCAACATGGCTTATGCCGATCTGCCGGAGCAGCACCAGTTACAGACAGCTTTGGATACATTTAACGGCACATTGGAGAATGCCTACCTGCAGAGGTATCTATTGACTGCGCCCACCTCTACACTGGAAGATGATGTTCATAGTGGGAATTAGCATCTGTAAATTGACGCTCCTATTATTGATAATGACATGTGCGATGGATAAACAAAGCAGATCAGGATAAAATTCACCCAGTTCATCAAGTCTCAGATAGAGAACTGGAAGCTCTCTTGAAAACAGAAAAAAAACTACTTACCTAGAGTTTAGCAAGGATGCAAGAATCCACCCAATTGAAAAGTGTAACCAAGACCAGTATACGTATGTTGGAGATGTGAAAAGGAGAATTACACCTGACAGGCTTTGGATCACGAGGAGCACCAGCCATTCTCAGCTGGTGGAAAATGAGGAAGGCAGCAGTAGAGCACCCTACTGCAACAGTGACAGATGATCAAGATGAAACATGAAGAGAGGACAAAGAACTCCAATAATGGATGAGAGGTGACAAGATATAGTTGCCCAGCACTCAAGCCCCTTCTTCTGCCAAAGTAGAACTCAGCAACTCTTACTAGCATTTCCTACAGAGAAAGATGTGGTATTTAAAGAGGTCAAGGAGGAGGACTCCAGGTAGAACACTTGGTCTGGAAGTATTCAGAGAAGAAGGCATAGGAACGGTCATCACCCATAGTGGAAAACCATCTATGGCATAACCAAGAGCCCATCTTGTTCAGTAGGTATAGTGGATCTCTATTTCATATAGCAGGCCGAGCCGGGTTTGGGGTGTGTGGAGGGAGGGTGTGTATTCCGGATGGAGTGACTGCACCAACTCCGCTTTCTAGCAAGTCACCCTGCTTGCAGTCCATGCAGTTTTTGCGGCTTTGCCCATCCGTGTTGCCGTGCTTGGCGCCAAGATGGTGTTCCAAGTGAAACCAGAATTCTGACAGGGTCTGTAGCCACCTGGCTAATTGACTGGAGGGCCTATGTGCAGACATAGCCACACCAAGAGGGCGTGATCGGCCCTGAGCTTAAACACTTGAGCGTACAGGTATGGGCGAAAGTTCTTGACAGCCTTGACTACAGCCAGTAGTTCTCTGCGGATGACACAATAGTTCCACTTAGCCAGAGATAAAGTCTTACTGAAGTAGGCCACCACTCTCTCGCCACCCTCATGAGCTTGGGACGGCACAGTATCAACTCCGACAGCACTGGAGTCCAAGCTCAAAATGCATTTTTTCTGGGGATCAGGGTAAGTTTGGACAGGGAAGCCCAGAAGTCCTTCTTTCAGTTTCTCAAAGGAAGCCTGGCAGGCTTGGTCCAAGTCCCAGACAATTCCTTTGCTGACCAGGCAGTGTAGGGGCCTAGCCCAGGTGGAGAAGTCCTTTATGTATTGCCTGTAGTATCCGGTAGTCCCTAGTAAGCCCTGGAGTTTATTGATGTCGACAGGCTTGGGCCATTCCCTGATGGCAGACACCCTTTTGGGTTGGTGGACGCTCCTCAACACTACCCACATGGCCGAGATATCGGACTTCTGGTTGGGGAAGTTCACACTTAGAGGGCTTGAGTTTCAGGCCGGATTGCTGCAGGTGGATTAAAGCATCTTCCAACCTACTCAGATGGGTGTTGAAGTCAGGAGCGATGACAATAATGTCATCCAAATGTAACAGGAGTGACTTCCAGTGGGGTCCGTGGTGGACACACTCCATCAGCCATTGGAAGGTGGCTAGGGCTGAGTTGAGTCCAAAGGGGAGGACCTTCCTTTTCCAGAGTCATGATCTGGTGATGAAGATTGTTTTCTCATGTGGCTGCTTCTCCAAGAGAACCTGCCAGTATCCGCTGACCAGATGCAAGGTACTGAAGAACTTACTGCTGACTTACTGCTGCAAGAGACTTTCATCAATGCGGGTCAGGGATAGGCATCTTGCTTGGTAGCCACATTCAACCAGCAGTAATCAATACAGGATCGTCAAGACTGGTCTTTCTTACACACTAGCACTACTTGGGAGCTCCATGTACTGTTGGCCAGCTCGATCAGGCTTTTCTGTAGGAGTTGTTGGACCCGCAGGTCTGCCTCAGTCTCTTTCTCAGGGCCCATGTGGTGAGGGAGTTGAGGTATGGGTCTGGTGCCTTCTATGGTGGGGATGCTGCATTCCAATAAGGTGGTCCATCCGACATCTCCGTCATCCATGCTGAACACAGTATCGTATTTGATCAAGAGCTGGGCAAGCTGCCAATATTGCTGTTCAATTTCACATCTGCTCTGTCCGGCCTCGTACAGTGCTCATGAATGGTCAGGAATTGTGTGAGATGGCTGAGCAGGGAGCAGTTGGGGTGATGGGTCTAGATTATCAAGGTCTTGCTCCACACCAGTGAAGGTTCCTAGGATTGCACCGGACTTCAGCTCTAGTGGCTGTCTCATGGGATTAATGCACCGTACCATCAAGGGTTGGGTCCTGACTGATTTAGGTTGGTAGCTAGGGGAATTCTGTGAGCACACAAGGCCTAGGGAACAGTAGTTGTCGGTGTTGATTCGGCATCAGAGGTTGACCTCGTGGTGGGTAGGAACAGTGAGTCTACGCAGAACCTATATTTTGGTAGGTAACGCCACCCTTGTCTGTCAGTGTAATGTAGGTAATGATCATCTATCATGATGGTGGGCTTGCTGAAGTACATAAAACATTGATAGACTGTGAGGAAAGGCATACCCAAGTTGGCATCGTCACTGATTTGATTGACCACGAAGGCTTCCTCCGTCATTATGTCCCTCAGCCTTACCACCAGCTATATGACTCCGTAGAAAGGAAAATGATAGCCATCAGTCATCACTCCATGCGACTCGCATACTTCTACACCGCTTCTGTGGATTTGGGAAGGCGCTCAAAGAGGTGTTTGGCCAGAGAGTTGGTGGTGTACCCGGTATGCACCAGGAAATGGGCCAGTTGGCTGTCTATATGACCTGCTATAAACTGGCTGGGTCTATAGGGCTGCTCTATGGCATTTGGCCACAGTGAGAGGTCAGTCGACAGAGGAGTTGAGAACTTCAGGGGAGGTTTGGGGAGGTGGCACTGCCTGGCTGGGCCGGCTGGGTAAGCAGAGAGAGGGTTCCCTCTTAGGGGTGTGTCCCTCTTCCTCTATGAGAAGGCCCTGGTTTACATTGTGAGTGTCCATGACAAAAGGTAGGGGGCATAGCGATACAGGCTCTCTTGGGTTTGTCTCAAACCTCCAGGGGTTGGACCAATGGTTTTATCCTGCCCTATTGCAGTCAGTAGGTCAGTTTGCTGTTGCAGGCTGGCCACTTTCCGACTTCTAAGGACCTCCGGGCCTCCTGAAGGGGCGTGTCCAGGTGTGGGTCTGCAAGTCTTGCCTGAGGTTCCTATCTCTTTTGCACCCCCAGCACTGGTCAAGATCGCTTCTCTGAGCACCATCTATGGCCGACCTCGGGATCCAGTTCTCCAATTTATCCACAAGAGTTTGAATGGCTTTCAGTAGCATGTCATTAGATGACTCTGCATCTGGCTGTAGTCGGAAAGCTGGAGCGTTGGCATTCTCCTCCTCTATGGCATCCATACAGGAGGAGCGATGTTTATAGATATTTACCAAATTATATCTGCTCAGTGGTAGAATTCTCACCTGGCAAGTGGGAGGCCCGAGTAGCCACCTCCATGACGAAGTGGATGAAGTACTCTACATCCCCTTCTCCTGAGTATTGAGGAGCCTTAAACCTGTCCCTTCGCCAGTCCTGTCGGGCTCAGTGTGCATCCATTATAAGATGTCTAACAGGAGGTCAAGGTTCCTTTCTTCCTCTAAGTTACGCTGTCTATGGGAGGCCATGGTTGCAGGAGAGGGCAAGGGTAGAAGGGGTAAAGAGGTAACTGGCTACGGTCTTAGTCTCCGCCGGTGAGATTCCAATGCACTGTCCTACCTACTGGTTATGGGGTAGCCAAGTCACCTGGATTTCAGGAGGTGGGAATGTTTTATATCCCACTGCTGTCACCAATGCAATAGTTTACCCCACTTTCATTAAGGGAGTGAACTGTTGGAGACCCCTGGCAACCTGGGTGGGAGGAGACCAGCTAGAACTCTCTTATTGTGGTACCAGCCCTAGTTGGTATGTGCAGGACTAGAGAATTTGTAGTGGCAAAGTGGAAGTCAGAGATGGGGGTGTATAATTTTAGATAGGAGTGGGAGGACATATGGGCTGGGGCTAACACAGTGCATAGAAGGAACAAGACAGGTAAGCATGCAAACAACAGTGTATTAAGGTAAAAGGGGCAACTGCCCTTCAAAAGGTACAAGGTAAGAATGAGAGGCCTACCATTGGCGCAAGGCCATATATATAGCAAAGAGGTAGGCGTGCATTCAGACGGCTCCGACTGAAGGCGGGGAAAAGGTAGTCAGCTGGGTGGTCAGCTATTTACACTATAGTCCAGAGACCACCAGCCGGCATATACAATAATAATAATACAAATACAAATGGACGGCTAGCAACACCAGTACATTGGTAATCTAGAACCGACACCCCACTACCCCTGCTCAGCCCTTCCAGAGAATTCCTGACCACTTGAGAGCCCTGTATGAGGCGCAAGTGTAGGTAGTAATAGGCTGAGTTCCCTTCAAGGCAAAAGTCCGTCCATAATGCTCACCAGTAGAGCTTTCGTTAAGGTCAGAGGTACGGTTGAGGAAAGTAGCAGATTTTAGAGGAAATTAAGAGGATCCACTGATTGCAAAACAGGCAGAGCATCCCGGAAGTTGGATGCCTGCTCTCAGTATACTACCAGCAGGGCTTCCTTCAAGGTGAAAATCAGATGCTTATGCAGCCAAATACATAGCTAGACTGTAACTGTAATCATTTCCTACCTGGACGGATTGAAGCATGAGTTGTGGAGCTCTTGGAGCACACTGGCTGCACCACAAACTTGCTGACCAAACAGATCCAGACTCAACTGCTAATGAAGGACGTGCAATCACTGACTGTAGAGGCACAACACCTCTCCAAGACATTAGCCGGCACATTAGGGGAGACGATTAGTTGCCTCCCCCACAGCATCTTATGGTGAAGTGTGTAAGTGAATTGCTAATCCCCAGGAAAATTTACACATGGGTTGTCCATAGTGACACTTCGTACATAGTTATTGACATTCATCAGATTATTATATACATTTCTGTTGTGCCTGGTCAGGCTTGCAGCTTGTGCCTGCAAGCTTAGAGTGTCAGCCGACTTGACCTGACATAACGTAGAGCGGCAGTCTGCCAGTTTTGTATATTACATAAATAGACTGTTGCAAATTGCAGAGAGAAATGACAAATTGAGACAATTTAAGGCAAGTTGCTTACAAATTGCAGAGAACTCAGAACAGTGATGGCTGTTAATGCGTTCCCCAACTATTATTGATTTCATTCATATATTATACATGTACATTTGCAATATATGATTGGTTTTAATGTACTGCTATGGATGTGCTATTCTTGCATATTGATTATGTAGGCAACTGCCAGCATTCCAGCTGCACCTAGTGAAGATGCCTGCACCCATATTAGTAGAGGACAGATAACTTCCCCAGATGATGGAAGCACCTTATATGCTGGATGCAGATGTATCCTGGAGATGTAGATAGCTGCTTCTATTATCTAGCCAAGATCCAAGTTATCTGTTGCTGAGAATACGGGGACGCTATACCATCTAGTAGCATTGCAATAACATTATATAATTACCTTGCTTTATGCAGCTTTATGTATTGTAATGCATTCCCTGTGTATATGAACACTATGCATTACAAACTCTTTAGCTCTTAATGAGCCTGCTACCATAGTAATGCTGGCATATACCAGTATGTTTCAGTCTTGCTGTTCCTACCAGAGTAGATACATGCTTAAACTGACTACTTATAGTGTTGTTATATTTACTCACCTTTTTCTACCATTGTTGTACTTCTCCAGGGGCTTAATAAACTTCCTACCAAAGTTTTGGGGGCCCCGCCAGAGATGTCTTGTATTGCTTGTATCAACGATTGCTTCAGTAGGCCATTAATTCTACAAGTTGCTACATTCAGTGAAAGAAGTGAAGTGCACTAGCAAGTTCATTTCAGTACTAGTGAACTACTGTCAACTGATACTTGATTTATTCAGCACTCGTCACAGCAGTTGAATAGAATCTTGTAATTGTTGATGCTCCTGCCTCTAAGGCATCAGGCATATGCTGTTACAATATAATTGGTACATACGTGTAAACCAAACTAAGTCAATCTGAGCAATCGGAATAAATAATTAGCGACAATGTGGAAGAGTGCTAAGAAATATGTTCTACAAGTTTTCTATCATACATGTAATGTACATACGCATTGCACTATTATCAAGTAGCAACATCGTAATACCCAGATTATAAAAAGCATCCCATTCCATATTATCCAACACCTACAGATAACTCACAATATTTGTATCCCTTTCAAACTTCAATTTACTATATTTAGTTATAATGCTAAAGCTTTTTGTTTGTTTTTTTACATATTATCCTATAATGATTATTCTTTTAGGCATAGGCATATGTATATATAACGAGTTCAAAGTAGTAATTGCAAAGCTGTAGCTAGCTCTGTCAGCCCCAGATATGTTGTTCTATGCATCTCTCTAGATTTAGCTGACATAGTCTAAAGTAAGCGTGCATACTGAGGCGTAGGTTACCTCAACCACTCTCAAAAAATATATCTAGCCAGGATTGCATATGATCCAACCATAGACGGGAGGTAATATTATAATTACTGTGATCGTTATTATTGTAGCAGTTTACCCCCACTTCT
>JAOQGN010278041.1:0-10176 GCA_027564295.1 Himantozoum antarcticum | reverse complement strand
ACATATGTATACAAGGCATATATATATATATATATATATATATACAAGGCATCCGTAGATGAGTCATGTAATTATAGAGTATGTACATGTATATATGAGTGAATGAATATCCTAACTTACCGGATGTTCAAGACCAAGAGCATCTTTTTTGTGAACGTAATACCATATCTGATATGAACCAAACAATATGAGAAAGCCAATTAGAACGCTGCCGGCCACAAATATCATGCCATCAATTGAGAGTATCTCCCACTTTACAGGGTGGGGCACCATGTCCTTGTGTGGAGGACACACAGCAGCGCAATCCTATAACATTACAATAATGACAATATCCATCATAATAATATCAACATGGTTTGTTTTAGTAAGCAAATGAAATTATGTAGACTTAATCTGATAAAACTGATAGACGTTAATTAAATAACAATATTATATTATAATATATATCTCTGTTACAGAGTCTAGTAATCATATGACTCAGTATAATCGTTTTTGAACAACTATGGTAACAAAAGTTGTCCAACTTTCTCCATCGCAACCTCAAAACCCTTCAACACATCTTAATCAATGAAAATCTGGAGGCATTGCAATTACATGTACATGTATTTGCAACTACAAATTATCATCATCCAACAGACTATGATTGTGTGCACATGATATTGTAGTTACTGGCATGACCGCTTGCATGACATGAACCTCTTCACGCTCTAGAGACAATTATGGCATGGGTTGCTTTGGGTTGTCTTCTCAAATGAACAAGCCTTAGTGCCCCTTCAACTAAAAACTCTTTCCGTGGAACCTAGTCTAGTCTCTAATTTTGTGATGGGTGCAGGTACTGATAAGTGAGGCGAGCCAGCTTTAGCAAGCATGGCCAATGTCTATGTAGTATGTAATGTATTGTACACTGTAATGTAATACATTGTAATGTACTGTATTCTACTGTTTACCTGACAGCTGCAGCTAGGCTTGGATGTGCTAGGACTCCCAGAACAAAGGAAGCTTGTCTCATTCAAAGGCTGTAGTTGCACGGTTTCCTTGGTGTACTTTGTCACATTAAGAGGACTATCTGTGATGGTGAAGTGCATGGGAAATGGAGAACTGCTTCCTTCACCCAAGAATTTCAGCCATTTTGTAGCATTGCAGGTACCACTTCCACACAAGAGATCTAATGCCTACAATACACAGATACTATTAGTATACTAAGCGATCCATGTAGTGGGGTGGTGGTTGGGGCTCCATTTAGCACTGACAAGGCAACAATGATGTACTCGTGTTAATTCATGCTTTTTATACAGTCATGGACATGGTCCTCCTGACAATCCTGGTGCTGTTGGAAGTCACTGGTAGTGTAATCACTGGTAGTGTATAGTGAACTGTTGCAACCATCAGTTATAGCTAGGCCAACTGTCTAGCAGTTAATATTTACAGTTAACGGTTAGGTATGAGTAGAGGCTAATCCAGACGTTCAGATAAAGGTCTGCTACGAGTTCCGATCAAATGGGTGTCAGAGCTGGAACGTTAGAAAATGCATCGTCCACAACCACACATGGGAATTAGCAATTAGTGGGAAGAATTGCTAAAATAGAATCGGAATATGAATCAAGCAGCCAATATAGATGAGTGCAGATAAATACGGTGTGGGCCTGACGCTAGTGTGGGCCTGTGGCCTGAGGCTAGTAGCAAGTTGTAAAATATTTCAACCGATCAAAACGCAGATATTGTGATTGCGACCTTTTCATCCGATCTCGTGAGCAAAGTTTAACTGTAATTCCGAACAGCCAAGACCGAGGGTCGAGATCAAATTTCACATTGGTTCCGATCAGACCACAATCAGCAATGAGTGTTGAGATCAAATTTTGGATCGGTTCTGATCAGATCACGATCAGAAATAGACTCGGATCTGAGATTCGGAACATCTGGACAGGCCTTTAGAGTTAAACCAAGTGAATGGCATGTGGACTAAATACTCTTAATAAGCATAGCTAATGCTCTACATTTTGTGTACTTGGGACTGCATATTACAGTAGTAGTGATAGTCAGTCATAACTAGTGGTGTTGCGATACACGGGGAAGTTTGTGGGAGGCGATATATCTGTGACGGTATGGAGTTATCGTCCCGGTATGGAGTTATCGTCTCGCCATTGCCATATCACCACTTCACGATATGGCCGGCACGAGCAACATGTTGTTTGTTTTAGAAAATTAACAGCAATTCAACAAAATTATAAATTACCTCATTTGACCATTTCTAATTTATATACTGTTACCAATTAGCATTGTGATTATTTGTCTAAGAAGTTAGCAAGTTTATAAGTCCTGAGTGGAAGTAAACTAAAAAAATGACGCCCGTAAAAAATTCATTATTCCTATGATTTAATAATAATGTTGTTATTGTATAATTATTGTGACAAGTAAAACACATTTTCCACTTTTAACCACACAAACCTTTTGGTATGGATGTTTCTTGATAAAAAATATCTCATAAAGCCATTATTTGTGCATAATGTGAAGCAAAATTGCAATTTTGGCGAAACTTATACCCAATGCACTTTGTGTCTGGTAGGCTAACTGATATGAAATATGAACTGCTCGTGGTAAAAGTTGGCCACGTGACTACTGATGTTATTGCTAGTTATAAATATAGTTTTAATTGCTACTTATTGCGACAGGTAAAAGTCATTCACTTTCAACATCATAAACTACTTATTTATATCAGCAAAGGCCTTGTTCATTGCTTGCTGCAAATGCGAACTCCAAATAGCCTTTAGATACATTTATGGAATTTGATTGGCTGAATATTATGGGAAATTTTGTCCTGAAGGATAGACAACTCCTTGCACATTTCATACATTAGCAAACAAAACAGGTGCTCTCTATTCCTCCTTCTCCAACTCCTTGCTGCACTTGATGAGTTGTGATATTATTGAGTTTGATCAAATAAACAACTAGATAATTGATGAACAATCACTGACAGTGAACTTCGCTAAACACAGATCTATTTAGCTGTGGTTAGCCAATTTCATTAGTTTGGTCCTATTGCTGCAAAGAATCTCTGAAAATTGAAATTTATTTATGGATTAAGTTAGAAAATCATGACTCATTCAGAACATAAATGTTTCAGGCTTTCCATGATGATGCATGCATACTTCCATGCATTCAGATGTGATCTGGGATGGCCCCAGGACTAAACCTGGGAACTGGAAACCCAAGCATTAGTGTTTAGCATTAGCTTATAACGTGTTAATGTTACAGCTGGGGATTAGGGTAGGCTCTATGTATCAGAATTATATGAGGTGCTGTGGTTGATGCTAAATAGACAAATCATAACAATAATAGGACATAATGATAGGGCCCATTGACTCAATAGGGCTATATGACAGTGCATCATTGATATATTGGAACTTAGTTGATAACTTAAGTATTGCCATTTGATTGTATCTATATTGTATCTATGTATTGTATTATTCTACCTATATCATGATAAAATTTATTGAAAACCAATATCGTATTGTCAATTTATCATATCGTATCAAGAAAAATCCATATCATGATATCATTTAGCAAAAATATATATTTTATCACCGATTTATCGTATCATCAAAAACTCAATATCGTGATATCATGAAGTTCAGAAATATATCGTATCGGCAACTTATCATATCGTACCTTCAAAGAATCAATATCGCAATATCAATTAGTGGAAATTACTATCGTAAAAATATATCGTATCACCAAAAATTTCACAACATATCGTATCGTGTCATATCGGCAGAAAAAACTGTATCGTAACACCACTAATTAGCATGACATCTTAAATTATGTTGAAATTTTTACTCTAAACAAGTGTTAGCTGTCAATACACAGACATCTTTAATATTAAAAAAACTAGATCTGTAAATCCATCGCTTATTGATTAACTCATCATTTTTTTAGCCTTTCTTGCTTACACAAAGCAATTTACTTTATTATGCCACCCGTTTGAAAATGAGAACCTCACTATAAACTTACATCTTCAAATAAATATAAAATATTTAATAAAAATTTATTTACTGTAAGATGCCTCATAAATTAGCCTGTCGTACAAGAAATATTATTTGATTTGCTTTATACCACCCTTACTTTAACCTATTACCATATTTCCTTTGCTATTTTTCAATGCCGCCGACTGCTTCTCATTCCCAGATTTTCTCTTGCACTGACTAGGCATACTTTCTGCTTTTCCATTTACACTATCTTCCTTTGCGGCTCTGGTTCTGACCCCTACGGGTTTTCCAGCCCCACAATCAGTGAGGTTACGTTTTCACAGTAAGTAACTGTTCTGTTTTTCTAACAGTTATCTTCCATTTCAGGTCATCTTTTGTATTACCAGTTTTAAGTTCAAATTGTGTTTTTCTAAGTAACTGTTCCGTTTTTTAATAGATATTTCTCCATTTCAGCTCTAATTTTTAAATACCATTTTTTTTTTAAATAGCACAGCAAGCAGTTCACATTTCTGAACTAGCATTTCCCCCGCAATAAACTTTGACATTCTGCACATTAACATATTTAAATAGATTTTCAACAACATAGAGTAAATATTTTCCAACAAATTTTTTCTTTTAATATCCCAACATTTGTTTGGATTTTTTCATCATGCTTCATAATTCGATTTATAAGATTTGCTTCGTTCAGCATTTGAACATCGACATTTTCAACACTTAGGCATATCCATTATTAAGAGTTGGCCTATTGTTGAACTTTAACGGTACGTATTGACAATCACAGTAGGTTTCTTTCTTCATACTTGTAAGGCCATGGTAAATTAATTATTAAATCTGTGTCCCCTCACGTGTCGTATTTTGGAGGCTCTCTAAACAGTAAATTTGGCGTTCACTCATGAAGAATTAGGGAAAAATTGAAAACTCAAATCCTTCACTCGCTCACCACCTATTAGATTTTGGCAATAGAATCTTGAGCTACAATTGAGTGCAAGCATCCTGAGCTAGAAGTTTGTCTTAAATCAGCCCATTTTTTAAAGTATCTGTCACTAAATGTTGATATCTCGATGGAGAATATAATATATTGCGACTTACAAATGGGAAAATTAAAAAAAAGTTGTATCTTGACCACTCTCATCGAAAAATTAAAACCTGTAAATTATAAGGCTGAAAATTTAAGTACCTCACTCCCTCATATCATTGGCCCATCATGGCCTAATATAATTTTGTAATATTTATATTAAATGAGTATTAAAATTAAATATTAAAAGTTTCCTACTGTAAATAGCCATCTTTGTTATTATTTATTATTTATTACTCCCACCTCCTCGTGGTGCTTAGTGTACACTGTGGCTAACGGGAGATTATTTATGCTTAGTTCAAACACGATATTTTCCATTACTATACCACCTATTACTATACTCGTCATTATTTGTATTTTATTTTTTTCTCCTTACAACAAGTTCAATTTCAATATTTTATAACTTTCACCAAAAGATGTTTTGTGGGGGTCATGATTTTATCATTTCTAGTTTATATATCTTTGTGCCCTACAACGCATCAGGGATACTATTTCATCCATTTATTTACCAAATACATTTCACCATTTGTTCTCCTGGTCTAGATTTTTGGAAGGTAACTCACCTCCTGCCATCCCACAGTACCAAATAGGCTGGTGTTGACATCATGGCATTTGTTGCACAAGTTGTTACCATATAATATGCTCTACTAATATAATACTTATGTATCACTTATACAGGTTGCTCTCAAGGACTACGTCTTCCTACCTTTCCTCGTTTTGCTGGCCCTGTTCTGGGCATTCTTGTACCTACGGGCTCCGGAGACTAAAGGCCGCACTGTATTGCAGATAACAGCACGGTTTAAGACTATTCACAGCGTAGCTAGCCTTCCACCACAAGAACGGAGACACTACCAGACATTTGCTACCACTTAGTGTCGTCATATAGCATTATAGTATTCCCTCCATGTTATACTAGAACAGATACAGTGTGCACAGAATAAAATGTGTACAGGTATACTGACTTTATGGCAATGTAATCAATAATGCGTAATAGTAAATTTATAATAGCGGCAAAAATGAATGTAAAACTTATGTCTCAAACTATGATGGAGGCCAGGCCGGGATGTGTCACCTTCTATCTGAGCTATAGCATATGGTAACAGCCCGGGATGTGTCACCTTCTATCTGAGCTATGGCATATGGTATGGTAACTATGGTAACAATATAAGTCTTAAAATAATGTCACTTACTGGCAATTATTTTATCAATGTATTCAACGTTTTGGCCAAGTAAACTTATGCAGATGTACCCTTATATACAAATCTAATATTTATAATCATTATTATTTAGCTCTTGCTCTAATTTATGTATTTATACATGTTTTATATGCACATGTATAGGCCTACCCTACTGGAAGAAATTATTAGCGGATTTAATTTTGGAAAATCCTTGAAATCCCCAGAATAAAACAGAATTAGCGACACATACGTTATTTTTAGTGAATAGCGAAATTTAAAATCTCACAAATGATTGTTTTCTATATAAATGACCTTCAAATTTTACTGCTAATACTCTGAAGGAGTTTTTGAAGGAATGAAGATATTGGCTGAATTAACTTTTAACAAATTTTCCATTCGCAAAATTAGTGAAAATTTACTCCAACCAGCAATTTTTTCCAGTAGGATGTATAAAAATAGTTATTATATTTATTGAACATATTAAAGGATTTTTATTAGATTGAATTGGATCATGGGATTTAATTGCATGAAAGTATTGATATATAGCCAACTTGGGATTATATTTCTATTATTTATAAGCTGCAGACGCTTGAGACCAAAGAAGACATTGATAGGAAATAAAAGTTCAAATGCAGTGGGAAGTTTGTTTACTAAAGACATATGCAATACAAAGAAACATTAGAAGCATGTTAGATTACGCTACAGTATCTGTTCATAATTTGATTTATTTTTGTTATTGTTTTTATTATTATTATTATTATTATTATACACTAGTCCACATAATAGATACATTATAATTATATTACATGTACAATGACTAATATAATGCATCGGATAATTTTTAGGTTTTTCTACTTTATTTATTTGACTACGTATATTAATATATGATTAGGATATGATTAATGCTGTTATAAATGAATTAATAATACTGTTATGGAAATGAATCATGAATTTTTCAACCATTCCACACGATTATTATATCTTACTGAGCAATGCTACTATTTGTATTGTATGAATATTCAATAAAAATATCTTATGTGTGATTAGTGCTGGCTGCTCCTGTCTTAAAATTAGGTCTAAAGCAAATGGCATGTGTAGGTTTTAGGGATGGTTAGTTGTAGGGATTCTTCATTCAGGAAGCTAGCTGAGGGTCTGATGAGGGTCTGATAATTACTGTCACCTATGTGTTTGCCCCCTATAATTGTCCAATATTATTCTTATAGCACTTATATCTTATAGTGGTTAAATTGTACAACGATAGGGAGACTCGGAGAACCATTAATATAGGGGATTTCATCATTTAAACCACTGAATTATGTATACATAGTATATTAGTAAATTTTATTTGTGACTGTCGTCATAGGAGCACCAACAATGACAGCAATGAAGACAATTACAGCAACGACATGCTCAAATGTATTGAATCTACCCGTGGCATTATACCAGGGTAGTGTGCTATACCGTGACATTATACCCGGGTAGTGTGCTATACCGTGGCATTATACCCGGGTAGTATGCTATACCGTGGCATTATACCAGGGTAGGGCGCGGTGAATTTTGGTTGGTGTTGGTTTCCTGACCTAATTCGCGGCTGAATGCCATAAAAGGTCACCGTACACGATACTTAAATTGTCAGCTAGATACTCCAAGCTTAATGCTGTAGAGCAACCCCTCTCAATTGACAACTGGAAACCAAAAGTTAATTGAGAAGCGCCATGGGTACCACATCCATTCTGCGAAGGTGAATGCCCAACCCTTTGCTAGATCGGGCATACATACTGCAAGAACGCGCTAGAGTTCCAGCGACCATGAGCCCTGATCCTCGCGTCTAACCAACCTGCATTGGTGACCCATGTCACACTCCCAATGCGAAATGAGTGAGATATTCCACTGATCCCTATCGCTTTAGACAGCATTTAGATGCTTTAGACTCGTCGTTCTTAGTTTTTCACCATTCAAAATCCTCTAGCTTCCTCGTTTACCAATATCACTGCCGGATGCCTCCGATGATTTTTCTGATCTCGTCCTGCCCTTTCCCTTCTCTACCGCTGAGACCTGGTAGCGCGTCCGCCCTGCTCTCTGTCCTTCCGTTACTCTCCGTCCGTCCGTTACTCTCCGTCCGTCCGTTACTCTCCGTCCATCCGTTACTCTCCGTCCGTCACCCTCTTTTTTTTGGTAGTATCTTCAAAATTATTATATAGTGGAGTACCATGAATTCTGTTACCATGTCTATTACTGACATGAGTTTTAAATCTGATTCTAGAACTTAGCGTCACATAAACATCACTCATACTAGTGATATCACCCCTCCTTGTTAGCATGCACTGAGGTCGAATGAAATAGTGCAAAGATAAAATTAACTGATTAATTTAATTGGAAGGATAAAATAAAATGGATAAGTTCGAGTATCATTAAGTTTGGTATTGTGCTAACCTAACCCATTCCCCTCCCGAAGAGCAATTAGTATCATTATTGCTATAAAATGTTATCATGAATGATTTTTGGACTTCCCAATATACAAATAACATTACTATATTTTTTACTTGTGTCAATATATATACCACACAAGCAAGGCCAATATGTATACAATCTATAATTTTAAGTGCTGCAATACCAGCGGCTGTCAGAAACCTAGCAACTTTACTGTATTTTTGGTATGACAGTGTATACCATCAGTAGCAAAGAAACTGTCATTGAAGCAGCGCTGGGGATCCTAGATTCGAACCTAGTTCCAATGCCAGGCATGTTGCTGGATTCTCAAGCGCAAGCTATGTTCACACATAGTGTTATCTATGACATTAATGATATTTAAATGAAATTAGATAATGTTGCTTAGTTAATTAATCCAATTAATTAAACGATAGGTCAGGGAACCTTGCTATCCCCATAGCATGAATTATGTTGTATATAAAAAATTTTTTGTTTGTTTTGTTGATAATTAGACAAACTGCTCAGATCACCAACGGAGCCAGTAGCCATAGGCGGTTACTTCTCAAACCATCGCTAAAATACTGGCGGTCATGGCAAACTGCAAACTTAACACCCTATTGATCAATCTCAACACCCCAGTCAACACCCTACTAATCTGCCGAGCATGGCAAACTCGCCGAAACCAGTTAACACCCCTATTGATCTGGCTAGCATGGCAAAACTCGCCAAAACCAGTCAGCAGCACCACCATAATGGTGGTGCTGACTGGCATACTAACCAGATTAATGATTAATCTGGCTAGTATGCCAAACTCGCCAAAACCAGTCAAACATACTAATCTGGCCATTTTCGTGGCAAATTCGCCAAAACCAGTCTCGTTAGTCATAGATAAATTGAATAGCCACTTGGCTTTGAACATAACTTAACCGAGCAGCATCTTGTCATATTTTGGTAGCGGGCCAGTGAAAGTCACTGCCATACTATTGCCACTACGTCATACTATGTCATACTATTGCCACTACGGCAACCAAGAAGCCACTTGGTATCTATCTATCTTTACAACAAAATATAATATATGGTAGCATAATAATAAACGCAGTTAAAGTGGAACCTCTTGTCAAACTCGACATCACCTATAACATCGTGCCAAAGTGGGTGTGCCATGCATATCATGGGTGAAAATTGTTACCCATATCACTACCACAAGTCAGGCCGACATTATTGCTTGGCCAAACACAGGGCAATTGGCCTATCATGAACGGCTAAATCGCCGCGATGACCTTGCATTTGAAGATTTTGGGCGACCAGTAACTGGGCATCCGACTGAGCTGCAGACAGTTTTCTAATAAAATTGTTGATCACTGAACGTTTGGTAAAATTATTCTGTACCAAATAACTTTTAAATAATTCACGCTTTGTGGAAGGGTGATACCGCCGCGTGATAGCACTGTAAACTAGAAATGATACAATCATGGACCACGACGGTCGGAAGGGGAAACTGTCATTAATG
>JAOQGN010278040.1:0-16766 GCA_027564295.1 Himantozoum antarcticum | reverse complement strand
GAGAGAGGTGATGTCATACGCTGTAATGTAAGCACAAGAGAGATGTAGAGAGAGAGAGTTGATGTCATACGCTGTAATGTAAGCACAAGAGCCGTGTAGTGAGAGAGTTGATGTCATACACTGTAATGTAAGCACAAGAGCTGTGTAGTGAGAGAGTTGTGCCGATAGGAAATTTCACTCTGGCGGTCAGGTGGTCTATGGGGAGTTTGCCTTGTAACCAGTCTGCATCTGTGTCTCCGTTTGTAACAATCAATTTTAGCTACAACATGTAGCCCCAATCGTAGCCCGCCCTTTTGGGCCTTGTCTCCAACTGTAAAACACTGGTTTGGCGAAATAAGAGATCCTTTTGCAATTACTAAAGCATTTCAGTTGCATTTCTCTTGACCTACTTAACTAGAAATCCAAAGAATGTAAACCCACAAAGTTTCATTGGCCAGGGACAAAGCAAAGGTGAGTTATGGGAAGGTTGATCCTTCCATTGTAACCTTGTATACAACACGTAACCATGACTACATGGACCTTGTATACATCATGTAACCATGACTACATGGACCTTGTATACAACTTGTAACCATGACTACATGGACCTTGTATACAACTTGTAACCATTACTAGATGGCTCTTCTAAGCACAAGGTAGCGTAGGTTAGCTGGATATTCCAGTCCTACAACAAGCGCATAGCTGTCAGTGGGTTTGAATCCTGTTTTTTCGTCTGGCAGTGTAAGGGTGTGTGTTTGTGAAGAGCAGCCTATGCTTTATGGAATACATGGTACAACTGGAGATCGAAAGACTGAATATCAATGAGATGTGCTGGTGAGTAACTGGTGAGTAACTGGTGAGTAATTGGTGAGTAATTGGTGAGTAACTGGTGAGTAACTGGTGAGCAGGTGGTAATGGGTTACGCCCACCACTTAGAAGTAACTTTTCTGACAGTTCCATAAATCAGTAAGCAAAATAATTATGAACAGTCAATATACATTTAGTTATTCATATTTTTAGTTATTAATATTTTAATATAACTTGGTTAATACAGTTTTATATAATATATTGAGGGTATGTTGCATTGAGGGTATATAATATATTGAGGGTATGTTGCACGTTTATCCTCCAATGATATATTGAGGGTATGTTGCACGTTTATCCTCCAACGATATATTTGCAAGCAACTTGGAAGGAGACCGGGAAGTAACTTGTCCCTATTTGTGGCTCCAAAGCTGTGAAAGAAATTTAGTTTGAGCACCGATTTATTTTTTGTCTGAAGAACGGGTGGTACATGCCTCCCATCATCCAAGTAACCGTTATTACCGAAGCAGTACAAACGAGGTCACATGATAGCTGGGCAGGTAGCACAGACGTCTCCACATTACTAACTAGACTCTAGAATAAAGCAATAGTTAATCTGTACCTTGTGTTCCATGATGGACTCTGCTAGAGGAGTTCTAGTCTGACTAACATCCTGTTGAGTGGGAGGTAGTCGTACATCTGCTGTAGGACCAGCTATGAACGCTGTAGGGACTGGCAGTTGGTCTAAACACAAGCATTGGTATTAGCAGATTAACATTTCATAAAACATTAGCCAACTCCATTTTAAGCCAGAAGCTATGGAAAATGGGAAGGAAAGCCAGACAAAATATAAATAGATAGTTCTTTGCACAAATTCGACTCAGTACATAATATAGAAAGCTATGATGAGTATTATAATCAAATGGAGTAATGATAGCTCAAAGGAATTAAGACACGGATCATCACACCGGTGACCCAGGTTTGATTCCCGTTTACGCCACTTCATTTGAGTTGAATAGATAAAGTGATTGTGGCCGTGCCAGCGCTAAGGCTCTGAACCTCAAATTTGTCTGCGTGTGCTCCAGTCTTGAAGCTGAGAGCAACATGGCTGCTTCTATTCAGCTTGCAGGGCTACAATTCCTACACTTGGCGCATTTCAAGGAAATAAAAAAAATAAAATACACCTTAATAATTTAAGAATAGGAATATTGCGTAAACAAGGGATGTTTACTTAAATGTTACGCAGAATGGGCCGATGTCAGTTGCTAAGTTACTCTCAGTGGCTTCTGTCAACTCCACTACCTCTGGTATAGCAGCTAATAGATAGCCAGCATCTGCCATCTAACTGTATAATAAATTGTATATACACTCCTTGTCTGTGTCTAATTAATTGTGACAAGTTTTGGGAGTTGTCTCCTTATTGTTATTAGTGAGCAAAGAGAGGACAATTCCTACATATTAGCATTTCTCAGTAAATCAGCTGCTACATGCTATTGTATTATTTGGAATTACAGTTAGTAAGTAAGGCAGGGACAAATTGTCACAGTCGATATTCTGACGTATGGCTGTATCCTGTGGCTGTCTGAGTGTCGTATCAACCCAACCTTTCAACTATAGACTCTACAACATTATCACTAAATTCAGTTCAATAAAATATATATTTACCAAATTTAGTTGAGTTCTGAAGAACTGGCCGTGTATTCTGACAAACCCCACATATAGAGATCTAACATCTACAAACCAGTTCCGATGTGCTGCACGACGCTCTTGTGTTCAGATGGTACTATCATACCATTAGCACAATAATTATAATTATGTGGAAAAGTAATTGCGACTAGCAATAATGTTGAGGCAGCCATTAGCTTACCATACACTAACCCTGAGTAGGAGTGCTCTTGTGTGCTGGAGGTACAGATTTAGTCATGCCTTCCACAGACATATTGACCTAGTGACTCTATAACTATAATACAAGTACACTAACCATCAGCAGCAGCGCTCTTGCGTTCTGGAGTTAGAAATTTAGTGCCTCCCCCAGACATATAGCCCAGTGACTCGATATCTTTAGCTAATTCTTCCAAGTCAGCCTCTGTAACTGGAGGTAACTTCAGCTCTTTGGGTATCAACCTGTCCAGGTTCTCTACCCTGTCCTATGGCAGTACAAATACTCTCAACAAATTGGCATTAAACAACAACAACAACAACAACATTAAAAGAGGATGGAATTGGAGTTACTAAGTTAACTTGTTGTAAACAGTTGCCATGCTTGTAAAGACGTGAGATGGCCTTAGAGCCTATGGCCTTAGAGCCTAATGCTTGCCTCTGATGGGGAGACACAAGTTTAACCCTTGGAATGAATCATACCAAAGAAGGTTTCAAAGCCTGGTACACACAATCGGTAACGGAGTGCTTTGCCACCCTTCCCATAAATAATTCTTTCCTTAGCTTCAGCCATGCAAGCCGGAGTTCAGCTGTTCTAATGCACAAATATTTGTTTATGGATGGAGTAACCTCGCGTTCACAAACAAATGGAACTCATCCAATTCAGAGCAGGCCTATAATAATATAATTAGGCCCTAGCCCTATAGAAGGAGAAAATTTATACATTTTGATTAGACTATTCAGATTACAGACTTTATGATTCAGGAATGAAAAGCAGAAAACAAAAACAATTAGATATGACCGTGGTTGAAATTTTGCTAATAATAAAATATTAAAATTATGGACACGCAATTCCTATGCAATTTAGTCCCGACTTTGAATCTAGAAAGTGACTCTTTGGCACACTTTACAATTCATGCTGGCCATTTTCTTGCTCCTATAATATCGTACCTGTAACTTTGCCTGCTGGATGATGGCAGCACTCACTGTCTGTTCTATCTGGTCTCCAACCTTGCCTGGCAGCTGATTGAGATCGGAGTTTCGCCAGTACACATTCAACTTCCTACATTCTGCCTCGCCGAAACTGTTAGCTACCTTCTGTAATCCGCGCACCACGCCAATAGCATCAGATAATCTCCTAGAGGAAGACATAACTCCCTACAGCTGCCTGCTGCCTGCTGCCAATGGAATCATATATGTTATACATACACATTGTCTTAGTATGCTGCAGTCCCATGGCTGAGCCGTGAGATTGAGCTGTTCGAACTACAGTTACTGTCTGTAGTTTGTAACGCCGCCTGCAGCATACACAGACACAGAGACACAGATGGCTCTACATTGTAATATTATTAACACGGCGGCGGTCTGCTCAAGACATATTTGCATAATTAATTTATGCAATAAATTTAAAGAAAAAGTCAAATATAATAATGAGCACTAATTGACAGTTAACAATGCTTAATATTTTAATAATAATGGATTTTTCCATTTATTATACGCCTATACAGCTTTTATTGGGGTTGCCAACTCTCTAGTCTCTAACTATCTGGTTGCCCTATTGGGAGAAGGCTTTTATCATATCATGGTTTTATTTATATTATTTTAATATTCAGCAACAAAATTTAAAAAAATCTACAAGTGGTTATATTATATGTATATATGTGATACATGATGCATACGTAATGGTACATGCATATAACTATAATATATGTAGCTATATATTATAACATATATGAACGGGTTATGTAGGAGTAGGAGTTATATAACTCCTTCACTATAAGTAGGTGTTATTTTACAACTAACCCAGATGCCTGTTTTAGTTGTCCATCCATCAACAGAAGGCAATGATGTGCGAGACCCCATTTATCATCACCTGCTGTAAAGGTGGAAAAAGTTTTCAGTTAATTATTGTAGCCACATAATTAACTTACGATTGAAATCTCCATCGGGGCGGTTGTGTAACGCACTCCAGGTTAGGTACATTACATAGCAGATGATAGCGCCAACTTGCATGACATCCCCATTTTTACTCCCTAGAAATAGGAAAGGAATATACGTCAATTAACATATTCAAAACAAATATTAGAGCGTCTGAAATTATGATGTCACTTTATAATTATGTTATGCTGGAAGCCGGAATCCAACATACAGCGGTAGATAGTTATGGGCATTATACTATAGTATTATACTATAGTATTATACTATAGTATACTACATACGTTCACCTAAATAGAGCACAACATATGAGGCAACATTAGACTGACCCCTCCAGGGTCCAGTCAGTCAGTGATGCTGAAGGGGGAGCTGCTAAGTGTATATGATCACAGAGAGGTCCGAAGGGCATTGCCCTTCGAGCCTCTCTGTGATCATATAGCAGCTTCCTCTTCAGCATCAGACTGGGGGTCAGTCTAGGGTGACATATGGGCGATTCGGCTGTGTAACAGGATATAGCACCCAACAGTCGAGGGTGGTAACTTGGGTTTTACTGGGCTAGATGGGTTGCTTAACTTTAACGAACTAGCTTGGGCCAACAGCCCAGGCCGATGTGTGAAAACAAGCAGTTTACTCTTCTAAATAGTCAGATCAGATTTATCAGATTGCCGACAGCTCGTTCTCTTAATTTTACAGCATCATGGGAACATAAATTTGTGTCACCAAACTTTTTTTGCGAACTTTCGGCAGCGTTCGTGGGTCACTCTATGTCATTTTATGGAGACCTATTAATTCAACACTGTTTATTAATAGATCAACAAGACCAACATGGTTTATTAATACAGATCACCATTCCCAGCTATCATTGGATCTTATTGTTGGCATATTTTTCTTTCCACCTGAATCGAATATTTCCATTTTGGAATGCAAACAAATGATTTAATCTATAACTGAGTTGACATTGAGAGCTCCTGCTCCACAACTATCCAAATGTTACAGTTGAACAGCTTCAGCATTGATGCTACGATATCCCGTGAAAATATTACATGTAGCATTCGTAGCTTAGCTTGGTTAAAGATGGTAGTTGGAGTTTTCAGTTTAAAGTGTGACTGCATTTTATAAATTAAGGACAACTCTTTCGTCGGTGAGCCCAATTTGCAGACATAGCTGCACCAGTTCACAATGAACCCTGTCCAGTGAATTTTATGGGACATAATAATTATTTCTATCACTATGCTGGTGAAGTAGCAATATATTGCTACTTCAGTGGTATATTCTACCACTGCAATTCTACCACTGCAGTGGTAGAATTCTGTTCAATTAGTGTACTCAGTGATCACTCACCTCTGCCTATTCCTGCTATCATAGTCAGTATAAGAACCAGAAAGCAAGCAGCTATAGTGACTCCAAATATTATTCGATTCTCTGGACACCCGAAGTAGAAACGAAAAATTGCATATCCAATGACGGCAGAGACACCAAATAGAATTATAGTTATCAGCCATATTAAAAGATGCCACACCTTTTTTGCCTCTGCTCTTTTCAAGCTTTGAAAATAAACAACATCTATACGTCAAATTCTATAATGCTAACAGTTAGTGCTAACAGTAACACAATACAGCACACAGATGTTATTTCCAGATTTTAAAATAAATTATTAATTACATAAAATTACAAATTATTTTAGCACTATTATTATTTTATATCATCGGCAAAGCATCTGTTGCAAACCACCAAGGAGTGGAGTTGGAGTGGGGTCCAACTCGAACTCCTTGAATCCACAATGCTGTTGAGACTCATGATGATAATTATTATTATTTCAGCCAGGACAAGTTGAAGCTACCTTCGGGTGGTCTTGATAATTCTCAAGAAATTCCCTCTTCCAAGCCTCCCTTGGTCAGAGGAGAGGTGTGGCGAGTACATCAGAAAGAGATTCCAGGTGCAGAGCAAATTTTAGGTTAAAATACTTGCCCATAGGCCAATCACATTGATAGCACGGCATTTGATTCAATCATCTTCACAAATCAAACAAAGTGGCACACGTGGGAATCGAACCCGGTTCACTTACGTGATATCCATGTCCTTATCCCATTGAGCTATCTCTCGTCCCATTAGTGTTACTTAATAACTTATTTGCAAAACAATTTCTTTAACATTCAGCTGCATTAGTCTCAGACATAATAAACATAACCAACTACTAGTAGTATGTACTAGTAGTAGTAGCATTACACGTAAATCATTTCTTGAAAAACTGTCTATGCAATTGTTCACTCGTTAATAGACGTACATTTGAAGTTTGGAGACTTGTGATCTACTTAAAAATGCTTCTTTTGGAATATCTATTTGGGATAAAAGCGTCTATTCCTTTGCATTAGCCTACAACATCTAGCAGTATAATCTACAACAAAATATTTTGTATTCTCTCCAGTGATTTGATTTGCTTGTTTGAAAGCTGGCAAACAGTAAGTCAAAAGGAAGGCAGCTTCATATTGCTTGCTAACCTGGTGGATACCTTTTAGTTAGTTAGACAGTTAGGAGTGAAACAAAGCTTAGTCAATTACAGCACTAAAGCATTAGTAGTAAATTAATGCATGTCTAGCTTGTGATAATGACAATAACTATTTAAATATATTAATAACCCAAAACGTCAGTTAGATTCTCTGGATATGTCTAACTACAACGTTTTCGCAACTGGCCACGAAAAGATCCTGTCTTCAAACATATACTGTGATGATTGATGGAAGCTACTAGCACCAGCCAACCAAGCAAATATAATATGACACAATGACCATCGAATGATCAGATCTAGGAGTGTCAATATGATGTTATGAATCACAACATTATTGCTTGCAATCTTTTAGTGTGAGGACATTAACATAAATATATCAGAATATAACTCACAGATTGTGGTTGAAATCCGTAGTGACTTGGCAAATGAAGAATATATTCACTGCGATAAAGAGGCAACCTCCAATAATGCCAGTGTACCTCATCACTAAAAAACCAAACTATCAGTAATTCAGTAGCACTTTTACTAAGCATCACATCACACTCATGACTAGATCTAGATCACATCAAGATCAAACTAACATAACTGTCAGAATTTATAACTAGAAGAAGTCCTGACAGATCAATAATGCTTTGGTACAAAAATAACAAAGATAAACCGATTACAGTTGGAAAGAAGATGATTTATGGCATGTTCTCGCAAGACTATAAAAAGCAGACTAAGCAGTAATGACAGCAGTTGTCTGCTTTCTGTTGCAGAGGGAAGACAACTTTTAGTGAATACTATTAATAATAATAATACCTGTAGCTATGTCAGTGAATTTGTCACCATGAACAAACAGAAAGAGACCGCCATCTACAGCTATAATCCACACCCACTTCCAAAACCAGAATCTGAAATATTTGAAAAGCAAACTAAACTTGCTACTATAGTGTACTCTAAACACAAACCATTCACAGTTCATCCCATTTGATTTTCTCAATATTCATTTTTAATGTTTTGCCATTAGAATACAATTAATTGCTCAAAGATGCTGCATTTTAACAAGGAGTTGAAGTGGGAGTTGGAGTTCTACTCCAACTCCTTGATTTTAACAAATGCAAAGTCAACCAATTTCATTGTTTTCGTAGGACATAACATGGCACACAGCTATAATGTAAAATATTGTTATGGATGCGCAATTCTTGCATCTTGATTGTGTAGGCAAACCGCCAGCCTTCCAGTTGCACTAGTGAATATACCTGCACCCAGATTAGTAGAGGACAGATAACTTCCCCAAATGATAGGAGCACCTGCACATGCTGGCTGCAGATGTATCCTACAGATGTAGACAGCTGCCTTCTGTTTATCTAACCAAGATCCAAGTTATCCTGTTGCTGAGAATATAGGGACGCTACACCATACAGTGGCATTGCAATAACTTTGCAATGCCGTATATAGGGAATGCATTGTAATGCAATGCATTCCCTATATACGAACACTATACATTACTGACTTTTAAGTCCTTAATGGGCTAGTTACCATATAGTAATCTTGTCATATCTCAGTATGCTTCAGTCTTTGTGTTCCTGCTGGAGTAGTTACATGCTTAACTTGATATACAGTTATTGTTCTAACTACTCACCTTCTCCTACCATTGTTGTACATCTCCAAGGGGCTAAATAAACTTCCTACCAAAGTTTTGGAGGCCCCGCCTGAGACGTCTTGTGTTTCTTGTATAGCCATTATTGCTTCAGTAGGCCATTAATGCTACAAGTTGCTACAGACAGTGAAAGAAGTAAATGCATTTTGCATCCACTCCTAACAGAAGGAGTCAAGTCCATTTCGATATCATGAGCTCAATATACCATCTACTGTGCTTTTTTTGTTGTTGCTTATTTTTGATCGATTGCGAGGATTAGGATACTTGGATCAGTGCCATAAAATAAAGCTAGGTTTAGGGTGCAATTTAGCTTGGTGGTAGAGAGTGCGGAATGTGATTAAGTGATCAGTGGTTTGATTCTCCGCCAAGTCACTCCGTACGTATTAGTGGTTACTATATAGTTACCCAGACTGTGGCAATTTATAGGCTGCAGATATTTAGTGGTAGACGATAACAAGTATATATTTACGGAACTGTTGAAAATCATACAGATACATAGTATGAGCAGTTCCAGGGAATACCCGCCAAACCATTTATTTAAAGCTGCTTATGATAGTGTAGCGGACAACAACTTACTGCATTATATAAATTGATCATAAAAGTGTAGGTGGAAAACTAACAATGAGTCAATGCTTGAATTGGCTTTGACCTGGCAACACATACTCACATTCACACTGCGATTCATAAGACTAGCCAGGCGAACCAAGCCAACTGCATTGGGAGTTATCTGCTTGTGGGCCGGCAGATAACGCCCAATGGCTCGCATAAGTCGAGTCTAAACGGTTATCAAGTCTCCTAAAATAAACTAGTAGGCTATGGAAATGGATAGTAAGCTTACCCGTTGTGTAATGCCCCCCAGAATATGGTGCTATTTTTAGAGCAGCAAGTGAGAAAAATCATGAGTAGGTGCATGGACAGCTGGCCAGCGCACAGTTTGTATACTGCAGTGTAGTTTCCAAATAGTGAGATACAATCTCCCTCCACTCCAACATAGCTGCCACATGTATTGTTGAAGAATGCCCACTAGAATAGGTAGTAAGTTGGAAGTAATATTTAATAATAGTTTGTAACATTAAAAATTGCTTATCAGGATAAGGCGAGATTTACATGCTTATCCACAGACCATACAAATGTTTCTCATCTATCATAACTAATAATTGTACCTACAAGTATAATTATTTTGTCTTAAATGAAAGTACTGATTGTGACAGCTAGGCAAAGCATGCTTAACTTTTACTAATGCCAACTTGACTTCGGAATGATTACGTGAATTGAAAGTAAACTGAAGTACAAACAGCTTAGGAAATTTCCATGTTTCTTTATGTTATGAGATTTGTTAGCTATTATCAAACTATGCCAAGCTGGTGGTTTTATGTAAATTGTAATGAGTGGCTTCTACACCATTGCATAGAACTGCAAACAGCTCAGATACATGTAGGCACTATTTACTATTTGACTTTTGAACCTGTTCGTTCTTGCACTGTCATTCAAAAAATGAGCTTATTTCCACATTTAGGTGCAATAGTGACTATTTTCAGCTTAGCTGGATTCTAGATTGTGGATTGAAGTTTGGGATGCGAACACACTTTATGAGGGGAAGACAACTTCTCCACCTACACTATTTTTCTAGATCACGGGCTATCTCAAAAACCGTCAGTCTAACACCTAACTCTTTATTCACCACATTATGCATGCAAATACAAAGAATTTTTAGTGAAAAGTGAATAAATGTGCCTTGACGTATGAACCTGTAATTATGAGTATATTAATGGTGGCATAATCAATTAACATGCACATACTTATTGGCTAGATTCGTACATACACTGTATATGACTATAATTATGTACTTGCTAATATCACGACTCAACTCACCGATATAGCAAGTGTGGCCGGTATCTCCGGGATCAAACTACAGACTGCTAGAATGATAGTAAGGATAAACATAAGGGTGTACATCAGTCTAGTGGTAGTAGATTCTTTCGTGATCAGGCATCCGCGGCAACAGCAGTGACATGGGGCAGCACAGAACAAACAACAAATCTAGCAATTGGAAAGTGTAACAACTACAACTTATCATAGAAGTCCAAAGTTGACAAACTCTACCATTATTCTCTTGGTTTTGCTCTTTAAACTTGAGTGAATGAGTTTTTCTGTGTTGCTTTTGCATTATTTTAGGTGGTAATCCAATACCCGAGCTAGTCGAGGGAAACCCATCTGGCCTCCGACACTTTACCTGCTAAGAATTACCCGCATTTCGCTGCTAAGAATTTCTGGGCAAGATTCTTAACTCTAGGGTTGCTAGCTAGTTGCTAGCTGCATAGTTGGAGCAACCCATCTTGGCCAAGAATTTTAGCAGTGAAATTCTGACCATATGAAATAATGTACATCATGCACATCCATTAGGAATATTAATGCAATATGTAATTGCAATGATAATATGTAATGTAAAATAATATGTATATTATATGCAATATATACAATATATATGCATGTGCATATATATATGCACGCATAATTGTCCAAATGCAATATATACAATATGTGCATTTTAACATTAAGCTGTCAGGCAGGCAGTAATAGTTCCCTTCACCGCTAGGTTAAATATTTGTCCTAATGCATATCTAGAAACAGAGAAATGTTATATGAATAAAATGCAATATCAACTACAGCATCAGCATCATGCCCTGCATCAGACTTTGAGACATGGGCACCGAGGAATTATCCCTTTGCACCCTTTCTCTTTCTTTATTTTCTTTATCTTTCACTTCAGAAAGGTAAAGCAATTAAGTAGAAAAGGGGAGAACAGGGGAGAAAAGGGACAACTCCTCAGTGCCCATGCTTGACATAAGTGCCCATGCTTGACATAAGTGCCCATGCTTGACATAAGTGCCCATGCTTGACATAAGTGCCCATGCGAGACATAAGACACACTGCACAATGAGTTTCACAAATATATTTTGAAAGGGGTGCTTACCTGAGCACAGCAAGCATTATGTATGACACACAAGCTATAGATGTTAGTCGCTGAAGAGCTTTTGTTCCCGACAATAGCATTCCCATCTTCATCTTCAATTTTGTCTGGCATTCTGTAGTGTAGGTATCCAGTGTCTGTAGTGTAGGTGTCCAGTGGCTGTAGTGTAGGTGTCCAGTGTCTGTAGTGTAGGTGTCCAGTCTCTGTAGTGTAGATGTACTATCTAGGTTCCAAATAGCAAGGGTTTCATAAAAATAAATAATAATAGGCCTACCAGGAGGATAGCTGTAAATTATCACCTGTATGCAAAGCAATGTAATATTTTAGAGCGACATCAGCATCCCTAGTGATTATGCATTTTCATGGCCTTAAGACGAGCAGTAGCGTGGCCAAACCATCAGTGACAATTATGAAGATAATGACATTGGATGTACTGCTGCTACTACGAGTATGAA
The DNA here is from genome assembly GCA_027564295.1 of Himantozoum antarcticum. NCBI lineage: Eukaryota > Metazoa > Bryozoa > Gymnolaemata > Cheilostomatida > Bugulidae > Himantozoum > Himantozoum antarcticum. The sequence goes on along the minus strand of JAOQGN010278040.1, from coordinate 4,596 downwards.
CGCGTTCAAAATACTGCCCAATAGCACTGTTGAAACGCTGACTATAATTCACATTAGTGGATTTAATGGTATTAATTATTATTGTAAAGACTACCATCTTTGACATGCTGACATGGTGAATAATAAATTTTCCAATAACTAATAAGTAATAACTTACTTTAATGCAACTGGATACTTCTAACAATTTCAGAAATGTTTAGGACTATTTTAACTATGCATTATTATTTGTGGTTAAATGGCACTATTTTAATACAAATGTTATACTTAGATAGGAATCTATGATTTATTATCCACTGACCTAGACTCTATTTCAGGGCCCTCGTTGCGGGCGAGTCAGCAGTAAAATTTATTAAGCGGTTTGATAGAGGGCCTCTATAACTTTTCCTGCCAACCCACCCTCCACAATAAAGGCCCTGAAATAGGGCTACCACTGACCTCAATAATTACACTACATACATGTAATTATGAAGCAAGCATTTGTTCGATTGTAACATGCTTCGACTTGCATAATCTTCTAATTACTGACATTTTTCATACGATTATGTGAAGTACAATTTGCCAAAAACTTTTGTTTCACTAAATTAGTGAAATTTGATCTGCCCAAAATGTTGACGTTATAACAACTTTGTGTATCATTTTTCCGATTCTCTTTCGCAAAAACGATTTTGCCGAGTGTGATAGATAGCATTTCAGCTGACGACAAGCTTGAAGCCACCGATGTTTTATTTGTTTCATTTGCTGATGTATTTGTCTACATTTCTGCAACCGTATTGGCTGTCCAATTGTTATATTTCCAACACTTATTTATAAAACAATAATGGAAGAAAATTTTCTTGTAAATTTCTTTAAAGAAGACAGAGACGGTAACAGAAAAAACAAGACTATCAAAATAAATGTGTATTCAGGTGACGGGGGCATATTCCAAACTTTATATTTATGCATGAAATTCCCAATGATGCATAAATATAAATTGGGATCCTTTTACTGCAGATTGTAATAATATAATTCATTACAATCTCTTGCAACATTGCACCAACGTATGCTGTTGATATGTCATTAATCATATTGATTCCCATAATGCCTTTCAATGGAAATGATTATAGTTACGGTGCTGCCTAAGTTTCCAAGTTTTGTTAATGTTATATGACGACACACTGTCCGGGGTAGTGCTGTCGAGGTGCTCCGCCCTTCCAGCCGAGAGCGATAATTGGCTTCGAATTAATTACAAGTGAGAGATTTTAATTTTTAAACAATTTATTGCATAGCGACTAGTAATTACCATGTGATTAGGATAAAATTGGTCCAGTAAGATTAATTAGAAATATTAAATTATGAAAATCAAATTTTGCTAGTTGAAACATTTACAAGTTGGCCATGACTATAACATAAAACAATAAATAATGAGTCAATAATTTTCCTGAGGGATTCTGCACTTATAGTAATGGCTAAAATCATCATAATATATAGTTATAAATTATTTATATTAGGCCCGATGGTAGTTGTAACAGCAGAAAATAGAGCATCTATTATAACAAAGGTTTCTCAAAAAATGTTTTTGGATCTTTTGAAACTATACCTGTGTTAGCCTGGATTGTTTGTAAGCAAATTGAAAGTAAAAACTGCTTCCACAATAATTGAGAGCGACAAAAAGTGCGAACAAAACTAGTTGCATAACTGCATCTTTACGGCTGTCACAACACAAATTTTAAATAACATAAAAAGATAATTTTGGTGAATGCAATAAAGATACAATACAAGGATGAATATAATAACAATATTATTGCCGTAAATCAATTTCAAACTGCTGCGTATTCTAAATGTATTGTAACTGAGGATAATATAACTCAAATTTCTATTACCAGTACCGTATTACCATTATTTGTAATGCCATTGGTGATGACACATCAAATTGCCACTATGAAACAAGATCACAATATTCCTCACGCATAATTGAATACTGGATTATTAATCCAGTATAGAAAGGTCAAGGTTACATGACCTATTGACCTATGGCACCAGCGTATGTACAAGTACCAGACACTACATTTCTATAGATTATCCTTTCTAGCCCGAACTCTTCCTGTATTTTTCTGTTCCGTGTCTAGGAATCCTTTTACTGCAGATCCAACACCATTCAAATCCAATAAAAAAGTATCATGTCCATATACCGAGTCCAACTCATAGAAAGTGACTCTTGGATTACCGGTGGCACGGCATAGAGTGGCTAGCTGCTTTTGTTGCCAAATTGGAAACAAGATATCTGTGGTAACACCCAGTACCATTACCGGGCAATTGATTTTAGCAAAAGCTTCACTGAGGTCGCGATAACCTTCACTGATGTCGAACAGGTCCATAGCTTTTGAGATGTAGATAAGAGAATTCGGGTCGTACATTGTACAAAACATTTCCCCTAAAATAAAATCATAGCTCGGTAACTATTTGCAATAGACGCAAATAAATCAATCACAGATCACAGGCAACAATGATTGTATAATAATGACACTGAAAAAGAACATTGATCAAATAATGCTAATGCACATTGTATTATTTTATTACTAAATAAAACCTGTTCCGGTTTGCGCAAAGAATTGCTGGTCTACTTCTATTCTATGACTGTGATATAAAGCACAAATAATGATTGTCTCGAAACTAAATGCAAAGTTGTCTTCTCCCAACTGCTACTACTTGCATGGAATGACAACTTTAACTACTCACTTTCAAGTCATGTACCTTTATCAGTATAAGATGTTCACTTTTGTGGTTCAGTAAAATAAAAATCTTCTTTCGTTATTCATTACGTTGAACATTCTATCAAAATGATGCCAAATATTGTCAACTATCCTAGTAATAGGTTTCTGATTAGATCCTTATAATGCGCACACAAAAAAACGTGCTAGCTGGTGTGAAAATACCTTGATAGTCGAGGTAGCTTTCAATTAGAAAAGAAGGACAGAGAGCAAGCTCATCCCTAGGATCAATCCTCTTCCTGGCGAACCTCTCACTCCATTCTGGACCAGACCTGTATGTCATGGTGGCAAGCTCTCGAGCCATCTTCATTCCATTGCGAGGATACGTCTTACCATAGTAGTGACCTAATAATAGCCAAGTGCATCATCATTGGTTACTTTCGCCGTTGATCGAACTAATGGGCAAGTAATGCTCACTTCCATAATAGGAGTTAGTAGCTAATCAATACAAATAATCTTTGATCACAATTGAAATATAAGTGGCCGAGTTGGTCGCGCACTTGCCACTGTGGTCTTGCAGCAATGACACAAGTTAACTGCAAAGACATGGGTTCGAGTTTCACGACCTGGAGCCTGGAGGTTTTTGTCCCCGTGGAAGGTTTTTCCTCCTTGCCAATCGAACTAATAATAATATCACGTGATGTGCAGTGGCCTTCCCGCGATTAGCTCCTGGAGCTATTGGATTACCACTAACATAATACCACTAATAAGCTTGGCAAGCACATTATTATTAGTCGGGAAGCCCGCGTAAGCGGGCCATTACCCACGATCTTGTGTGGACACTGTAACCAACATTTGGAAACAGTGACAGCTACTCCAAACCCTTTACTCGGGTTGAACTAACCCAGAAAACACTTTTCTTATCATGCTTTCTCCTTCAAAGAGGATTGTTTTCACCATCTCTTGACACACATGTCTAACTCGATCACTGTCTGCAATTATCTTCTCCACTTGTCTCTCAGCCTTTGTCATGCCTCCTACACATTCAACTACAATGGGTATTACTTCTACTTTACATCCTGGTCTCTTTTCTCTCATTTCAAACGCTAGCTGTTGGTACTTTTGCAGCCTTTCTCTATGCTTATATTTTATATTCCGCTCGTTAGGGCAGGCCATATCTACTATACTTATTATCTTATTTTCTTTGCATTCTAGGATAACATCAGGCCTCCTAGCACTAGTATCCTTTCGAATCTTGAATTCAAAGTCCCAAATCAATTTCTTTCTGCCATCTTCTATTATGGCACCTTTGTCTAGTTTTACTTTGTATCATGGCACTTCACGGTCTATAAGCTCCTCTTGTGTTAGCCATTCTGTGTTGACCACCTTGAAAGCATTATTGTGTCTTACTTGGCAAGCACATTATTATTATTATTATTATTCTGAAAAAGTACATATCACGGCGAAGCCGGATTTAAAACTGTAACCGAGTCTTTGCCAAAGACCTGGGGTTAACATGCTTGCATCAGCTTCTAATCTCCAATTTCCAGCACTTTTCTTAGAACGTGGGTAGTGCCTAATAAACTGGCCTTCTGAATTGTCTCAAATGAAATGTCTACTCCAAGAAAAGCCATGTAGGCATTCAATCTGCTGGTTATCGTCCCTAGCGCACCAATCACTATGGGTATTACTGCTGACTTCACATTCCATAGCCTGTATTAATCTCTCTCGCTAAATCTGCGTACTTCTCTATCTTCTCTCATCAATGTCCTAATGTCCCTGGGATAGCCACATCTATAATGGTTGTACATTCACTGTTCTTCTTGTCTACCACCAATATATCTGGCCTTCTTGCCTCGACCTTCTTATCTGTGGATACATAGGATACAAGTCCCACAGGATGTTAATA
>JAOQGN010278019.1:0-10181 GCA_027564295.1 Himantozoum antarcticum | reverse complement strand
TAATCCATGGCCACTTTTTCCGATTTTCAGGGGATGCGGCTTTCTAGAAATAATTGCAAAACAAAATCAAAGTAAAATAACCAAACAAGCAATTAGAAATCAACTAACCATACACCAGACAGACAACCAACTAACCAAGTATCAATTACAGATCAACCAGGACCAACCAATCTCCAACGAGAATCTACCCAACAAATCTACCAACCAAACAACCCATTTAACAACCAATGTACCAAATATGAATATACCAACAATGAGCATACCAAATATGAACATACCAAATATGAGCATACCAAAGGCCAATGTAGTACAATCATACCTGGTAAAGTCATACTTACCACAACCAAACGCACCAAAACCAAACTTATCCAAACCAAATTTACCAAAACCGAACTTACCACCACCAAATTTACCAAAACCAAAGTCATCAAAACGAAATTTACCAAAACCAAACTTTTCACAATCAAATTTGCCAAAGCCAAAAGTAAACATGCCAGACTCTGAGCTAATAAAACTAAATCTAGCAAAAGCAAATATACGCATGGTAGGTATTTGCTGAAAGCGACTGCTCATGCTCTCTGTCTGTGTGTCATCAAATGAAATACTGTAAACTAAAATATACCAGATCTAAAATTGAATTAGTTGTTCGAAAATGAACTGCTTTCTATAGCATTGCATCTGACTTAGCTGTTAGCACAAGAGTAGCTATAGAAGTTGTCTCCGTTTACTCACCGAGGCATAGTCCGTTTGAGTGGCTTTATACATATGTACTGGTATTACATGTATGTTCTGAAGGGTCACTTGTATAATAATTTATTATAACCAATATTCCTGCAGTGTGATAGGTATTTCTTTTCTAACATTTTGACTCCGTAATGACTATTTGGCTAATACTTATCAATAAAATATCTGCTCCCACTATATAGAATAATTTTCGATGACCTTAAATAAAACTCTGGGATTGTTGAAACATTGCAAATAGATAATATTGATACTTTTTTCAGCAGGGAAAATTTGAGCGACTTTTGTTGGTAAATTTTAGGTGACACGTATGGATCTGGCGCTGCCAGAGTCTGTCAGCACTCCACCGACAGCACACCCACCTAAGGCTGTCATCAAACCTTACTCTAACCCCACATCTCGGAATTCTGGTTGTCTGCCAGCCGTCTCCTCATCACCACCAGTGACAGAAGAGGTACCAAGCCTAATTAAGATGTCTAAAACTGCTTCTCAAAAGAAAACTAAGGAAGAGGTGGGATTTCAATTGTATTGGTAGCGACTGGCAGTGTTTTTAACTAGATTACCAATACCAATTATTAGTAATTACTTCACAATGTAACTGTCTTAGTTTGCTATAATGGTGCATACCTGTGCTCTTCAATCTCAAATCAAGAGAGATATACTCTGTACCCTGTAGTCCTGACTGCCGCTCAACAGTCAATGAATTCAAAATGTAATGCTGTATATTTTGTAATCATCCTTCAGAATATTAATCTACCCTACTGGAGGAAAATGGTTGTGGGAATTTTTCGCGGAATTCAGGAGTTCTCTTCTCTTTCATAAATAATATTATTTTATCCAAACAATTATATGTTGTTCTCTCTTGATGATCCATTTTACTGATGAGAAAAATGTAAAACGGATCAATTGTAGTCTCTAGCATATTTATATTTGCAGGTAATTACCACTGATTTGATGAAGGATATAAAAAAATATTGCTTGAGTGGAATCTCAACCAAATCCAAAATGTGCTCCTAAAATGTTTTACACTACAAACTAAATAAACCAGATGTGGAAATGCTAGTAGATGAAGTACTGATTACAGGCGGGCATTGCCAGTCGATTGTGATATTAAAGTTGCTAGTGCAAATTAAATGCTGATGTTCGGTTGATTTGTACAGTATCATTGTTTAATTTTTTTATTAAATATTTTTAATTTCATTCAACTTCTTTTTGTGAAAACTTATTGTGAAAACTGACATTGTGCAATTCAAGAAGACAACTCCCATATCGTGGAATTTAATTTCGGTTTTAATCCCAGAGTCCCTGAACTTAAGTTGATTTGTTAAATTAATCAGTGGCTCACAGCATATTGATTAGTGTAATCAAATGTATCTATAATTGATGTAAATGTAAATTAAATTAAGTTAAAAATTGAATTAAATGTCTAAAGTAAATTACAATTGTTTACATTCTAAGTTTTAGTTTTATATTATTATAATATCATTTTTACATTGATTATTTAATATTGTTATAATTAATGTAATAATAGTCATCACCGTATGTATTTACGCTTAGCTTGCCACACAGGCACATCTTAACACACAGACTTCATTTATTGTGGCATGTTCTATTTATGGCTAATTGCCAAATCTAGGTGTTTTTCAGAAGAGTCACTGTGTATTGGGTACACTATGATTTATCTACTATAAATTTATCTACCATGATTTATTTACCCAGTACTATGAAATACAGGGTATACCATGAATTATCAGCAGTAGATGCCTGAATTCTGAATATTAATTATTTCATTACTTTTGACTGGTCTTTTAACATTTGTCTGAATAGAGATGTTCCCAGGCACTGACCAGTGCACTGACCAGGCACTGGTCAGTGCACTGGTGCACTGACACTGGTCCTGGGTGCTGATGGATCTATGAAAAACCACTCGTACATAGGAGATACATTGCATCACAAACCATTTTTTGCATCATAGTACTATTGCTCTAGATGCTGCACTGTACTTGCAGGTAAAAGAACTGCTGGGCAGACTGGAGGCCTTGTTAAGGCCACCCCTACGTAAATGTCTGGCTATGGAGATGAGTGATGTTTTTGGTGAGATTTGGGAAACTATGGTTTATAGAAAACCACCTTGGAGCAGACTAGTGCCGATTCTAGAATCTCTTAACAAGTATGTTGTTAGCAAAATAGTATTCGCTTACATTTATTTCATACATTGTTAATGTCATATATTTTATATTTATGTAAATTTATATACAATTCTTAATTTTTATTCCAACATTAATTTCCTATTATATTCATGTATCTGTAATATATAAACTTTTTTATGACATACAGTCATACAGGCTGTTTTATGCACTCCACAACACCTACAACTTATGTAAAAAAAAATTGTGTTAATGCTGTGCTTTTGCTCCCGATTGAACTGGCCTCTTAAACTTCAAGCTTGTATGAGCAGCGGAAACTGGATGTGAAATGAAGAGCTCACCTTCACAACAGGATAGACCGGCTGGGATGCAAACCATGTAAAGCCGTACTGTTGTTCATGTGGCTATAATTATGGTATACAGTGCCTGTTTTCACATGCTACAACTCGGAATATCTGAACCATGCTTTTGGGATCCATGACCCAGCTTCCACATACACACAAGATTAGAAAATTCCTGATCAGCAAAATTGAAATTAAGATAGTGATATTTACCCATCATGAATTTGGAAAATGTGTTGGTATATCTGCATTTTATTAATTTGGGGTTGAGAATTCAATACTACGGGAAGTGAGTTTTTGCGAAATCACATAATTAGAAAGCTGTAATATTGTGTTATAGGCACTGGATGGCGGTGTTTGGGTTGGTACTGGGCAGGCACACTGTTACATCTGTAAAGACCTTGCTAGACATTTATCTGAGGTGTACAACTGCTACATCAGATGATCTGGTAGAGGCTGTAATAGCTGCTATGTCACTAATACGGGCTGTGGATTCTTCCAGGCGAAGGTATGCAGATTTTGGTTGGAGATAGTTATCGTTGTTTAGCATGGTGGTATATGATTTCTGTGAAATTAATATCAAGGGCCGAATATCTGGATAGGATTGTCACTATTGCGCCATAGCATCCCCATCACATCAATAATATTGTTCTTGGGAGCTTTGTTTCCCTAAAGTTTAAAAATATTGTAATGAATTAAAGAGAATTCTCACACAGACATCCTTCCTCTGACAATGCACACACAGGTTTAGAGATGGTATACAGTAGCCCTGATTATTTGCTAAGTTGTATCTAATATTATATTTACAGTTATTCTAAGGAAGCACAAGCTTTGATTCCTCGACTTGATGTGCTAATCAATACTTGCAAGGGTAGCAATGGCACTGAGGATGATTCTGTTGCTGCCACGGCTGCCACTGCTGCTGTTACTACGGTGAGCTTTGCTTGAGCTCTTCCACTGTTGTTGTATAGTATATCTCATATTATATCATACTCGTCTCTCCTCTAAGCAAACGACATTAGTTTTACAATTCAATCCAAATTTTGAAGTTAGAACAATCATAAAATACATAATACGTCCATATATTAATTATTATTGTCAAATATCTATCATCGTACAATGTATAAAATATGTTATGGTAGAATGTATTGTTTATTATTTTATAATTACACTAATTATTGATTTGGCTACGTATTATATAAGAACAATTATGTCAGTTCACCACATGGCATACAAATATCCTATATTGGAAGATGCAATACAACGGTCTATTTTGTACGGTCTATTTTGTACGATCTTTTTGTACGTAATTTTGAGTGAAAGTGTCAGATCTGTCTATCAGTTTTTTGGTATTGAAAAAACCCAAACCCACACCCCTTATCTATTGGTGAGTGGAGTCTGTGGTTTGAGGTTTCGCAATACCCAAAAAATAACCAATAGGCGGATGTGACACTTCCACTGTATAACCCAATTGTGACTGAATCATCTATATGTAGTTGAGTAGCATGCTATGTGTTATATTATAGGTACAGATAGCCTCTGGTACAGATGTGCCACCTACATGTATTATACCTGCAGACAGCCTGCCTGTGGATACTGGGCCAGAGCTTACCAAAATATTCACACAACTTGCCAGGTCTTGGTATGTGTTGTGTGTTATTCTAATAATTCTCAATGATTGAATATTATAATTATAATATGCATTACAGCTTTATATTATGTTGTAGTAAAAATAATCTTGTTAGATAAGTTTTTATGATACAATAACTAAAGATGCATCAGAATTGTATAATTTTATTTATCAAGAATATGAAAGGAAGAACAGAAATGAGTGACACAAGTTTGAAAGTATATGCGGACTATTTGTTGTACATTTTGCACAGCTAGATGAAGCTGTAAATTTGCCCAAAGCACCTTCTGGTCTCAATCATGCAGTTTATTATACTATAGTGAAACAGCTGTTGCAAAGATATCCTGCAACAGCAGTTTAAAATTTTAGTATAGCAACTTGGGGCTATATAAAATTTTAGTATAGCCCCAAGTTTTTATAGCTATACTAAAATTGTTTTGTATAGCTGTAAAAACTTGGGGAAAGCTATACGATCTTCAGACATTAATGTGTGATTTGTCACTGCTGTTTCAGTGAGGGAGTTGACCAGAATGGAGCTAGACATGCCTATGAGGTCATCTTCAAACTAGGCACTGCTTATCAGGCTGCTATGGCCATTCCCTTAAACTCCCTCTATGTCAAGGAATTTCTCGATCAACTTAGTGATGTAGCACAACTCATGTCCGTTCAGGTATCACTTTCTCTAATAATCTTGTACTTGTATAATTATGTTTTATTAGATGACTTTCATAAAAATCCACTATCGCATCAGACTTTTGAAAAAGTTGAGCAATAGGGTACATAATTGTAGTACCGTCTATGGCAGTTAAAATATGTTGATTTAGGAAAGTAATTTTATTATAGACAGAGTTACTAGAAGTATGTTTATTGGTTAATTAGTTAATGTGTTTATGACATGTCACAAACTTATATTTTAGCCAGCCTTACCACTAGCCATCGTCAGAGTTATAACACCATCACACTGGCCATCATGAGTGAGATCATCAAAGCCATCACTCACATGATGGGCAGTGGTAACTTACCACCGGTAAGACTGGCCAAAATATTAGTTTGAAATTTTATATAGAAATTTTAAAATCAACCTATAAATATTTTGCCTGCAGCAACTGTTCTTACATGTACATGGTATAGATAGCCTTAATCAATAGATAGATCAATATAGATATAGATCAATATTGCTTTGGTTCCTTGGCTTGCTCTGTATGTTGAATTCCAATTGAAGTGTCCGTAGCAGTATTTTCTTTATATATGCCATGTAAAGTTGTTTTGCATATTAAGCCCTATTGGCAAACTTCTCTGAGATAATCAACTAAAATGTGGATAATAATATAAGTATGTTAAAGTATATATGTAAGTATAAATATAAATATAAGTATATTTAAGAACTCTGAATACAATTTTAAAAGTATTTTTCATGTGTTAAACAAAGAATACAAAACACAAAAACAATACCAATTCACTAAAAGATATACTATCACTGTCTGCAAATTGGTAAATGCAAAATAAAGGTACAAGTTATAAACTAAAGTAACTGAAAGATGATGTAGGTCATCCCAACTGGGCCTATAGATTAAAATACAAAATGCTTTTTAGTAACAACATAACCTTACTTTGCAAACGAGTTATAGTAAAGTGGTGAATATATGGCGATGATGGATCTGATGCCGTTAACTGGTTTGAGCAGTAAGGTAGCTGTGGTAGCAGTGGCAGCTGTAAGGTAGCTAAGGTAGCAGTGGGTTAATTGTGAGCAGTAGGTAGCTGTGTAACATTATTTGTGAGATAATTCATTAGTTGTAAACACCAAATTGGACACCGACCTGTCAAATAATACAGTCACGGGATAATAATATTACAACTATTGCTTGTAATATTGTTTACTAGTTTTTGAAGATTTATTCATGACTGCTGTAAATGAATATTTCTGTATTATAAGACAATGCTATTGTTTCGGAAATGTTCTTAAAATTTCGAATGTCTTCACTACAAATAATTAATAAAATAATACTCTCAATTATATATTATTAATAATCAGTAACATTGTTTACATGGCTTTTGAGTCGAATAATCGGCGATATATTAACGTAAATGCTTTACTGTCACTTTTTTTTTACAAAATTATAATAAATATTAAATAATATTTATTTCCAAGCAGGTGTATATGTATTATTTCCAAGCAGGTATAGATGTGTTATTTCCAAGCATGTATATATGTATTATTTGCAGGCGACACTGTCATTCGAGGCCCTGGGCCTGTTTATAGCCTCCAACAGACAGCTTATGCTGGAAGGGCTGGCACAGCTGGAACATCTCATGCTCACACTTCAACCTAAGTTGTGACTACAGGTAAATTATTTGTAACAGCAGCAGCATGAGAGTATGGCAGTTGGGATATTATGTTGCGCTGAAAATTATGCAAGTAATTGATAATATATTTGCAAAATTGCATTAATTTGCAAATAATTTCTTAATGTATTATTTTGCACATAAAATTATATGGTTTATTTATGTGCAAAAAATGTTTGCAAATAAATAAAAACTAAGACTTCTTTTTTGCTTGCAAAATACAGATTAAAGTAATAATAAATTCGAAAATGTTTTAGCGAGAAATGAGTTTAGTTAAAATGGTATTACTTGATTGCCAAAAGGCAATTGAAATATTAGTATTTGTTTGGTTTCAATCCCACTGCTATTGCTTGTACTCTACTTTAATGCTGAATCCGCTAACTTTGAGAAATGTAATTTGACCTGATTTATTTCTTAGTCTTAAAATTGAAAGATGATAATGCTATAAGAATAATAATGGTAATAAAGAGGTCGCTGCCAAGTAATTCATGAAAACTAGCACAGCATTGCAATAAAGTGTACGGCAGAGAGCAACACGGTTAAACTAAAGGCAAGGTTTATCGAAAGCTAAAATTGTCCAGTTTGCTGCTAGGAGTTCTAAAGCTGTTCGCTAGAAGCTTTAAATGTCTATGAGTTTTCGATTCAAGTTTGTGTATTTGGCCCACCTAGCAATGGTTGAAAAACTTAAAATATTAAAATTAATTTGCTAAAATTATTCCAAATGAACTGCTATCCAAATACAATAGATCAACAGAAATTGTTTGTTTAGTGCACACATTTATTGACATGATTACTCTGGGATTTATGTATTTTGGTACGGGTCTTTCTAGTGTTACTGACATAATTGCTCAGTCTTGGTTGATTGAAGTTTGGTATGTAATCCTACTCCTTCCGTCTATCCTAAGTTGCTCAATCGAGGAATGGCAATTATCTGTGCTCCATTAATATGCTTAATACTATCTGAAGATTTAAATTGGTGTTTGAAGGTTTTACTCGGCATTTCTACTTTTCTTAATCTTGTTTGCACAATTGAGAATATCTAATCAATCGCTGTTAGTGTAATTAGTTTGCCATTGTTCCCATACTGTTTCATCTTTTCCTCCACATTCATTCACTTCGAGTATAAATGTCTTATTAACTGAATTTAGCCAGGGTACCTTTGTGTCTATTTATTTTGATACTGATACCGAGACATGGAAATGTGTTCTTATGAAGCAGCAATGGGTCCTGTGGTACGCAATGGGTCCTGTGGTCATAATGTTGGATATTCTGTGAATTTTGATGTGAAACCAATCTTTAGTTGAGTCTTATGGAAGACATTTTAAAAGCTGTATCTTGTACTTTGGTGCTTAGATTGCTTAGAGTTCACTGTAAATAGCTCCAGTCTTTCTGTTTTGTAAACCCTTACTAGCAAATGTAGTACCATTAATTCTTTCTATTTCACTTGAGAAATGATTTCATAAGTGTTTTACCAATTTTGGGGCAACTGGCAATACTCTAAAATTTGTAGTCTCTCATTATTCCTACAATTTAAAATTAATTTGTAAAGTTAAAAGTTAAAAGACTACCATTAATAAATTATTTTGATATGTGAGGTACTTATGAAATATGAACAATGGTATCACAGAAACTATTTCCTGGATAGTAATGGAACTGTGAATAGCCTTGTAAGTCGTAAACAGGTATAGACCTACTGCCTACAGGTGTGTTATTTGTCATAAATAATATGTTGCGTTTAAACTGATAATCGATTTGTGTTGAAACGAGGTTCCCAGATTGTGTAAGAAAGGTATAGCAAACTGGTAAAAAGTGTAATTATTGTATTAGAGTAATATTGTAATCATACTTGTATATTCCATACAATAAATGTATTATTAAAAATGTTGATTAGAGCAAGTAGTTTTATTATAAAAATAGTTACTAGAAGCATGTTTATAATTTGATTAATTGAAAGTTTATGAAGACATTTTATAATCAAACTATAAATATGCTTTAGTAACTACATGTAGTTTTATAATAAATGTAATGTATAATTGCAATATTTCACCTCCTATAAATAGCATTGACATGCAAAGTTTGGAAATTTTTTAACTACATTTACTTCTCAATGCTATTATGGTAAAGGACTTTATAATGGGTACATTTCGGCATCCGCGATTCAAATGACCTGCAAGAGGAACCATACATAAATAGTGAATGGTAAGGAAAAGCTTTTGCTCATCAAAAGCATTTGGTGAGCCCAGATTTTTTTTATTAGGCTGAAAAGAAGTTTAACATGTGATTATTGTTAAAGATTGATAATCTTTAATTTTTTGGTGTATATTCTGAAGGGTGAGGCCATTTTCTTATACGTACTATGATTCGATCAATAATTTTAGCATAATATCTTAAAATAGATTGAAGCCTTTTGCACTATTTTAAACAAGAAAGATATAAGATTGAAAGGGGTGCGGAGAACAGCCACAAAGATAATTTTACAATTATTAGATGGATATGAAAGGCTAACAATGTTGATGATACCAAACCTGAGCAATTATAGTATAAATATGAACACAGCATACAATGACCATTCTATTCTAGTACATTCTATACTATTTTATACTATTCTATACTTAATACTAGCACAAGAACCTCTGCTCGTAATATGCCAATTTTTAGACCGCCATTGTCTCTCACAAAAATATAGACATATCTTTTTACCATAGTATATGTATAATTCTGAATTTTGCGCAATTATTTCGAATCATGATTATGACTTATGATTATGACTATGACTTTTGTGAACTGCAATTTGATCAAAGTTTTGATAGTAGCAGTATTTTATCTCTAGATATATGTACAAAATATGCTACTGCCTTTGACACATGAACACGACTCTGGAATATAACCTTGCATTGTCACGGAACATTGTCATATATTTGATATGGAGTGAAAGTGTCTGTACTAAGTATTTTTACTTGTACCACTAACATTATCTTA
>JAOQGN010278008.1:0-10182 GCA_027564295.1 Himantozoum antarcticum | reverse complement strand
ATATATGCATATATGTAATATATATGTTTATATGTTACATATATGCATATATGTAACATATAAGCATATATGTAATATATAAGCATATATGTAACATATAAGCATATATGTTACAATTTTACTCTGGTGAATAGTAAGTACAAAGCACATTTTTTCTGGAAAAGATAAAATAATAAAATATGTGTCAATATTGCTATATAAAATAATATAAATTTACATACGTAATGCGAGGTAAAAGGAAGAAATTAAAAATGGAATATGTGACAATAATTGATTTGATGAGTAATACTAGTCTGATTGACATCAAATATGTGAGTAGAAGTGAATCTAAAAGTGCTTTATTAATTGATAAAATTCATTCAGTAAAATGGAAAACCGTTTATTCCACTAATACGGTCATGTATTTCAATGAGCTAGATTTAGTAAAATGAGCTTGAAATTGAAGTTAAGATGTAACAAAGTGTAAGTTGTTAGATTGAGCAAAAAACTGAACTAAAGATTGAGAAGATGAAATGGAAGGGAATATTTAAATGATTTGAAGCGTTGGACAACACTTTATGTGAGGAGTAGATCATTAAATGGGTTCACACCAAAGATAATTAAGGAAAACTTAAATAAATAATGTTTAGGCTGATGAAAATCCTATTAATTAATTAACAAACCACTTATTTGATCTTCACCAAGTTTCACTTAAAATAGGTTAGGTTGTACATAGATACCCCCGACCTACCGAACAATATATAGAAGCTTCTGATTTAGCATAATTATATTCTGCTCATCCCAAGAACTGTTGAAATTCATCCTCGGTATGAGCAATTCCACAGAATGTTCTAAACCCAACCATTGTGAAAATATACGCCTAAAATGAAGTGGAACACTCATTACTGAAGTTGATTATTGAGAACAAAATATGCATACAAGTATGAGGCTTTGTAGCAATTAAAGAATAATAATCTGAGGCTATGCTGAGAGTCAGATAGCGTATAGGATATACTGATAGAGCGTTACCGGTCGTACTGAAAGGTTTCATCAGTAACACAGAAAGTAAGCAAGACTACAATGTAAGTTTGTGATGAAGATGTCTGCTGTCAATAGCCTTTTCCTGCGATAATCATGCCAGCCCATGTTAGGTTAAAGACGAGTCTAACAACCGATGTGATGAATAGAGTGTGAATGTTGCAAATTTACTATGCCTGCAAACTTAAACAGTTTACAATCAAGAGTTTATACTGCATGTAATATTATGATTGCTATTGTTGATTTACTATAGATGAAGTTTGACTTCACTCAAACTTTTTGCATCAAGAGATCAATGAAGAAGAATCTAGCGAACTGCAAACTCAATGCTGATAGGGTGAGTCTGTTCATACGTATATCATAATATATACTCTATAGGCTCACATGGAAGATAAATACGGTTACTGTATTCAACGCTTATTAATTTTTCTGAATTCACATTATCACATCACTATGCCACAAATGTAACGTAAGTTGCATGTATATCTTCCGATTTCCAGGGTTGTGAATAATGTAAATTAATTCCTAAAGAATTAAGGTATGACTTAACGGCTTTCAACAATGGTTCCTGATCAGTATGCAATTAAAGCAGTAACTACATGTATGAGGTCATGCTTGCAGTTCATAAAATCCCAAAAAATCAACTAATAATGCAAGAATATGGCATAATTGTTTTTATCCATTTCCCTTTTGATAGTACAACTAAACTATATTATAGTTGTCTGGGAAGGGCCCAGGCAATAACAACTGATTCAAAAGTATAGTACGGTGGAGCTGAAAACACGCCTGTACTCACCAAAACTCGAGCTATGAGAAGCTGATCTCTTTGTCTCTCCTACAGTCGTAAGTCACGAGATCTCTTCTGTCACAAATGTATTCCCTACAGTTTGTGGCTTGTTCTTTGCAATGGGTAGGGCCGACAACTCCACACAAACACCCACGCTGGCAACATAATTTATCGATGGCTAATTACTTTGTGTATCAAGTTAAAGAAATCTCCTCGAATTTTGAATCTTGGCTGCATTTCAAAATAATAATTATTGTTGTCATATCCAATTGTTTGTTCCATGATTTCAAGAACCGGTTAGAAGTTGTTGTTTTTTTGTTCTTGGTTTTGTTGTTCGCTGCCCTAGCGATATTATTTGTACGTGTTAATCCAATAGCAGAGCTAATCGAGGGAAGTCCACAGCACAGATGTTGGTATAGGAGTTTGATGTGTGCAAGGAGGAAACCTTCTTCGGGAGGAAAACCTCCCAGTCAACGGTGGGACTCGAACCCACATCCTTGCAAATAACTTGTGTCATAGCTGCAAGCTTAGAACACTAAGCCACGGTGACTCTATTGATGAACTTCAGTCGTAATGTAAGACAACGACGGTCATTTTATTGATCAAAACCAGCTTCTTGTCTTGTAGTCACTTGATACTTGCAGCATCTTTATACTATCCAAGGTGAGTCTGAATGCGCGGCAGTTTGACTGTGAGTCAGAGTGTGAGGCCGATTTTGTGTCTCTCTGCTTGAGGGTGTGTCTTACCCAGAGACCGAGTGTGAATCTGATTACGATTCTAACTGTGTCTCCATGTCGTCTGAGTGTAACTGCTGGTGAGGCTGCTAATCTCACTGTGAGACTCGGTGAGAATTTCAATTCCATTGTTTGCATGAATAACAGTCTGATTGTGAATTTAAAAATTTTGTTTTACATGTACATATTTGTTTTAGGTTCAGCAATGCACTGCAATGTTAGAAAAAAACGATGGAGATATGCAGCTCAATGAGTTTAATTGCCAGCCCAAGCCTAGGTACCCTCTATCTTATTGTTCTCAGCGTATAATCTATAGGCAATATTCGCACCGATTATGCCAATGTTAGGTTTGGTGGGACCTTTAGAAATCCTTGGTACATTTAATCTTATTGTTATCAGCATATAAAATGTAGCCAATATTCGCAGCGATTGTACATGCACCAGTGTTAGTATTAGTAGAGCCTTCAACAAACCTAAAACAAATATTCCTCTCAATTGCACTTACAACATCAGCCAACCCTCATCATGTGCAGCGCAAATTAATATATACATGTACGTAATATCGAATATATGTTTTTGGTGATGATAAGCATGCATGTTCGATTTGATTTGACTCACATTATAAGCCAATAGAAAACCGTATTGCTGAAGGCTGAAACAAATACAACAGTTCGGATTGTGATAATGAGTTCAGTAGTTTATTTCACATGCATTGTGATCGGCTGAAAGTTTGTAGTCTTTAAATCGGCCTGTATCATTGTTTGGCAATATTACACATACATTCCTGTACATATATTAAAGAGTAATTGTTGGATATACCAGTCTAACATTATTTTGTTCATCCCACCATAATATAATCTATTACATTTAAGAGCAGTGTGCTGTAGTGGAATAATGTATGGCTCAAACTTACGTACATTGTATATATGTCTGATTGTGTAAATCACTTTCCTAGTTAGTGTTTGTATTTTAGCATTGTCAAGCGGATGCGGGTTGGTGGAGTAAGTGGCGAGCACCCAACGCCCTCCATTTACATGGATGCTGCAGTAAGAGCTCTGAGTATGAAAAATGCCGTTCTGAAGGTAAGTGAAAATATAGTTGCAAACTCTTCACAATCTATAGATGTATTTTATGCATGACTGTTTATGTTGTTTCCAATAGTCATGTTATGTTTATATGGTGGACAGAGTTTCACCAAATGGGGCGAGGGAACGGCTACCTCAGTTCTCTCCAGCCGAAGGGCAGTCTCAACAAACTAGCTAGGGACAAATATATACTTGGCTGTCACACATCAATTGCGTATTAGTCGCAGGAGTTCAAGAAGGATTATCTCATTATTCAACATTTATGCTTTTGTATGTGCATGCGCATGCCCAACACTGGCATATCAGTTGCCCCCTCCCTCCACCCTTAAGGGGTGGTCCCAAACAAGAAGGTTGAAGAACAAAAATATAGTTTCACCCCAGATATTTCTGCAGCTATTCGGTCTCACCATACGCAAGGGTGGTTATTCTATGCTCCTTGCGGGTTAATAGAATTGAAAATTTCTTTGCAGAGCTTGTAAATGTGTGTTCTAAAAGTAAGCATTGAACCAGTCAATGAACATAGTAAATAACGGTGAGAATCATTGCATCGTAGGCATACCAACTTGCATGGGTGCAGTATGTAGTATGTTTCGGCATGTCATGTGCAGCTTGAATGTGTGCTTTGCTCAGATGCAAAGGTAATGCTTTAGCAACACATACTGTGTGTCAATATTGAATATTATTGATACATTATTCTTTACACAGAATATGAAGTTGATATCTGTGAGGACCCAAGTTGTTGCTGGACAAAATATATTCATGGAGATCCAAGGAGAGAACTTTGCGGGAAAGGTATGTTATGAACCTATTATGAATGCACCATATAATGAGCTTTTATAGAGCTATTGGTGCCTTTCTAGTGCATGAGGAGACAAACCTAGTTAGCTATATCTTATATAGCTTGCACACGTGCATAGCAAGAATACATGCATGCACCCTTTTCACTATCGCAAACTTGTGTTTGTAATAGTTAAATAATTATGTGGTAGCTGGTAGAATTCATATTTTACTAAACAACGATGCTAGTGGGGATTGCTGGCCATTGCTAGCTAATGACTGGTGTATGACTAATGACTGGTGTATGACTAATGACTGGTGACTGTATCCTATAATGTAGTCAGGAATTGTAACAGTTTGTGGAGTAGTATGGAATGTAAGTATCACTGCCAATGCTTTGTACAAACTTTGCACGCATTCAAAGTTCAAATGCAGCATACAGTGTCCAATATTTTTGATTAATATTTCCTTTATTACTGTTTTTATTTGTTGATGGTTGTTAACTAGTTTAACTAGTTTACGGATGTTTATTGGAGTTGACAATTCGCTGATGTGAAATTTATCTGCGCAACTGCGGTATTACAAACAGTTGCAGTTAGCCCATCAAATGTTTCCTTGCTTGGCGCTTACTCATTACTATGAACTCCTTGTACTAAGGAGAATGAATATTGAATATTTGGTAAATCTGGAGAATCTAGTGCTCATAGAGAAAATAAAATGAATACATAACAATAAATCTTGAGTAAATTGCAATAAATTGCAATAAAATGCATCGGTTGGATTGGATGGAACAAATCGCCCATTGTGGAAAAATGTGGATAAATTGGATCGTTGAACAAAATGCTGATCGTTGCAGGCCTAGCTTTAATTGTTCATGGCTTTGATTGATTAATTGATCGAGAAATCTATTTGCCATAAATATATACATAAATCTATCTGTGAACTTAGCTTCGGTGTACATTACTGAATTAAAAGATAATTAACTTACAGCATGAATAATAAATAAGGAGAGGTAAAATAAATGCATGTATCAAGCTGCACCACAGAAACATTAAGCTAAGAAACATCAGGTGAGCTCTAACGTAGGTAAAATACACTTGCCTACTAAAAACAGTAAATTGACTATCCTAGCGATTTTCTCGTTCAGAAATATAATCAAGGGTTGTAAAATAACATTTGCTACCTATTGCACTTCTATGTTTAGTGAGTAGATTTAATATGTCCTATTGGTAAGTGGACTAAAATGTGATGTATGAAATGTTCAGAATCTTGAAACGTAATAAAACGATATCATTATGTTCTTTGAGCTAAATTCACATCAAATGTAGCATTAGTTGCAGCAACAGCAGGGCCTACAGTGTGCCTACATGTAAATCCTAATCTGAGTGAACTCAGCAAACAAATGTTCATGAACTGGAGCATTTCGCCAGAATGCCACAGCTGGAATTGGAACCTTCGTCTCCAACTAGCCGAACTAAACCAAAACTAAAAAACTAAACTGAACTAAACTAAGCTTGCACACATTCATCAGAAATCAGTTAACAGTGCATGGCACTTGTCATTGGTGTGTTTGTACTAATACATATAAATAACATTATATATATAATTGCAGTATACTACATGTAAGTAAATTTTACGCATACTAATAAATTATTTTTAAATATGCTTATAAATTTATAACTAAATTACATAAATAAATTACTTATATAAATGTATTTATAATTATAAAGTACATTATAGTATATTAACGTATACGTGAAATAAACATTATATGTTTTAGACTACAACATGCAAGGTTTCCGTATGGAGCAGACCGTGGGTGAAGGGAGATGAGGGATTCAAGGTCACCAACTTTGACTGTGATAATGAGGTCACCGTCAAAAGGTAAGACGATGCTGTGAAAGAGAGGTCAATGTCTAAAGGGAAGTGGATTTTAGAGAAGGCCCTGTGGAAAGGAAAGTTGATGATCAATTTGATGAATATGAAATTATTTGCATCATAATTATTACATTAATAGAATATTCAAGCATTTCATGGAATAAAGCTGCCAGAACTATGGACAGTCCATGTCTATAACTGTAGTGATCCAGCAAGTAAGCGATTTAGGAAGAAAGGGAACACTCATAAACATTATGATTAGACAAGCCCACTTGATGCAGAGGTATGAGACATCTGAGCTAAGCACACGTTGGTGTCACCATCATGACTCAGCCTTCGGTTGTACACTTGCCATGGTTCTCATGGTTTGCAATTTGCAATAATTGATTTTAAAAAAATGGGCTTGGAAGACTAGAACTACCTCATCTAATATCTACTTCAGATGTTGCAGCTGCTCATAACAGCAAAATCTATGCCATGATGATTTCAGCGGTGCAAGATGATGTTTGAAGAAACTCGATTTAGCATTCCAGTGAGAACTATGTACATGTATATACAAAATTATTAGGGGATACCGGAAATGTTGTAGGAACACAAAGACTCCAAAATCTCAAATATGATATCGTATATCTAAATTTATAATGTGTAGTGGGAACCCAATTTGTGATGCTTGATTCAAATAGGTGACTGGGTGACCCAGTGGCTAGATTCTCTCTCATGGCCCACAAGGCCCTGAGTTCAAATCCTAGTAATCCTATCCTATCGGGCTCATACAAGCTTCAAGCTTAAGAGACCCATTAAATAGGGAGGAAAACCACAGGGACAACACAATTTACGAAAATAAACAATAGGAATACCTATAGGCGGTCTAATTATGTGAATCTTGCTGTTGTTTCAGTGTGGACAAGCGAGCTGGACGAGTAAGTGCACCACACCCAACACCCTCTATATTCATGGATGATGCAGTAAGAGCTCTAAGCATGAGAAATGCTGTTCTGAAGGTAAATTTTATTGCCTCACTGCTGATATTTCTGCAGCTATTCAAGCCCACCCATACACAAAAAGGGTTATTCTATGGTACTTGAAGGTTAACAAAAAAGAAAGATAGTTACAGAGCTTGTAAATGTTCTTTCTAAAAGTACACATTGGATAAGTTAATGGGTATAGTAAAGGGCGGCAATAGGCATTGTGTCCTACGCATACCCACACGAATGCATTATCTAAACGTTTCGCACTTCATGTTCAGCTTGCGTTTGTGTTTTGCTCAAATTTAATGTTAATGTGGTAGCAATCTCTACAGCATGTCAATATTGACTATTATATATTTTGTTTCTTACACAGAACATTAAGATGGTATCTGTGAGAACTCAGACTGTTGCTGGACAGAATATATTCATGGAGATCCAAGGAGAGAACTTTGAGGGAAAGGTAAGCTATGAACCTGTTATGGATGCAGATAGAATGAGCTGGCATGGAGCTATTAGTGCCTTTCTAATGCATGTCAAGACAAACCCAGTATAGTTATATGTTATAATTGCTGCCCATCTAGTTAGACAATGACTGCATCACATGTCATGCTGCTTAGGCATATTTTTTTAGCTGCAAAGATAACGAGAGCATCAGCAAGCTCCAACAGTATATACTCTTGAGTTTTAATCCCTATTGGTCATCCTGTTGTTAAGGTGATCTCTTAATTTCACACACATCTTCTGCTGCTCACACCAGCCTCAAGTCTAAGAACCCCGTTAAATAGAGAGCATAAGCACAGCAGTAACACAAAAAGAAAAACTTTAGACACTGCCAAACAAATCAACTGAGATCCATCATGCAACAGTTCCGGAACTGACTTAGCCAGTGAATGCCTTTAGCTTGTCTGTTTTTTAGTCAGGACATAAGTGGGTGCTTTAGGTGCTCATGGCAATGTTACAAGACTGCACTTACATGTAGGTTCTCATCTC
Source organism: Himantozoum antarcticum (assembly GCA_027564295.1). Classification (NCBI taxonomy): domain Eukaryota; kingdom Metazoa; phylum Bryozoa; class Gymnolaemata; order Cheilostomatida; family Bugulidae; genus Himantozoum; species Himantozoum antarcticum. The sequence continues at coordinate 1,946 of JAOQGN010278008.1, read as the reverse complement.
AACAAGCTCATCAAATTGAATGGCTGAAGAGTTTTTGCTGGGATTGGAACTTTCCCCTCCAACTACCGAATGGAGCAGCATTGACACATTTGTCACAATTTAGATCCCAGTGCATGCTACGCGCGATTGTTGTGTTTGTGCTATTATTATAATAAATATTATATATCTTAGACTACAAAGTGCAAGGTTACTGTATGGAGCAGACTCTGGGTAAAGGGCGATGAAGGATTCAAAGTCACTGAGTTTAATTGTGATAATCAGGTCACTGTAAAAAGGTAAGATGATGTTGCGATAGAGAACCCTGTGAAGAAGTTAGTTGATGTTCAATAACATTATAGGACCAGATATCGGGGTTCTGGGTTCCTCTGTGGTTCAGCTCCTGCAAAGAGGTTGGTTGATGTTGCAATAATGAGGTCAATTTGAAAATGTAAGACAGAGCAGGAAATTAGAGTAGACTCGGGGTAAAAGGGGATGAGAGATTCAAAGTCACCAACTTTGGCTGTGATACTGAGGTGTCTTTGAAAAGGTATTTTGCTGTCTGTTCACATAATAGTACGATATTTCACAAGGCTTGTAGGTATGTCTGCAGTACCTACAAGCTTTGTGAAAGGCTTGTAGGTACTGCAAGACTTTCAGTACCTTCCCAAGGAATTGAAAGAGAGAGGAGTGGAATCTTGTGGGATTCCTTTCTTTTATCAATGGCATGGGCAGGAAGTTGTCCTCCCAAAATAGTGTCTAGTGTAAGCTGTCCGGATTCCTACTAGTGAGTTATCTTCCCTCCCACAACATAATCATAGAGTTGCATAGGGAAGATGACTCTATGATTGCTACAATCAGACAATTTTTACATTTGTGATTTTGAAATGCTTTAAATCCCTCTTTTGAAGGGTAGCATATGTTGTAAAATTACCCAATGCTAAAGCAAACACATCGAAAACATTTTTTTTTTGAAATCATTGCTCTCCATTTCAAATCAATCAACATATAGGTATTAAAGATTGGCCTGTCACACTCAGTTTTTTCTTCATTTAAATAAAGGCATCCACAGGCAATCCCCAAAAAGGTCATCCCCATTTTCCGAATATGGTCATTATCATAAACTAATATCCAATCAGTAGTATTGGCACAAAATTCTCGTCACCGCACATTCACGGAGCTTCTCGAGGTACGAAGAAATTATACACAAACCATTTTTCTGGCAAACCTATTGTCTAAATATTTAGGGCTTCCCCATAGCAAGGCATTAGTTTCAATTATACAAGGAAATGTTACAATTATGTCTTAGCATTACTAAGTCGGTGAGTGTCGCTTATGAATTTGTCTTAAGTACTGCTATTAAGGTAAAGTGAAATAGTCGTAAATGGTAAACTCTGTTTCTTGTCAGTATCAGTTGAGGGTAGCCATGTGTCATGTCCACTAGTTGCAGTTCCGGACACCTATGTGCACTCATACATATTTTCACGTAGAATAACGATGAAACTGAAGTTTCCACTCTTCCCCTTCCAACTCCTTGGTGCGACTCAAAGAGCCAAAGAGGACATTGGTGGAAGATCGGCTGTTAATGTGAATGCTGTGTGCTATGTCACAGTTGCTGAGATTGTTAACTTTGCAGTTCAGTTTAAAAGAGATAAAAACTAGTCCTAAGTTGTGATGAACAATTCACAAATATTGTGGCTGCTGCATAGTCACTCAGGGCCAATGTGGTAGTTCTTCAGCTGCAACTAATTAGTACATGTATAATACATGGTATCAGAATCAGTATCTGCATTATGTATGAAACTGATGCAAAGAATGTAGAGTTTGGGCAGTTCAGATAATCTATTTTATTGCCATAGGTTTGACTGAGCTGCTTAGGCCAGCCTAGCCTATCACCGTTACCTTGACTACAATCCAACAGAATGCAAGTAGTTTGAGATGGATGTATGTCATGAAAATATATAAGTGAC
>JAOQGN010277997.1:0-10182 GCA_027564295.1 Himantozoum antarcticum | reverse complement strand
GTAGTCTCTCCGAGAGTTCCCTGGCTCTGTGGTTGAAGGTGGTGTTCTGTCTAGGCCAAATTGATGGAATGATGACTGTGTCCACAGAAGGGTTCTCCAAGTATTCCTGTGCCAAATTATGTAGTCTCCTCAGGATCTGTTCTATGGACGACCCATAGAACATGGGCCGTCTATGGACGGCCCATCATTACCTCCTACCATAATCACCACAATCTTATGGCCTCTAGCCCTGTGGACGTTCTGCTCAGCAAACTGGAGCCCTGCACCACCCCTGTAAAGCCATTCCAGTCTAACTTGCCGCAGACGGCCCTCCCATCTCCGACGGTGTTGGAACATCCGGCGACCATGGGAGTCCGCGACAATGAGGACTGACGACTCCTGCAATATCAATAAGACAATAATAGGGTAATAATGTCATCCCGACCAATCAATACTTTTAGAAGTCTCCTCTTCCCCCCAACTTGGTTCTTTAAGTTGAGTTGCTGTTTTTACTTAGTAGCTTTTTAATTTATCTAATTAGAGGTTAAGGGACATGCCAGGCCAGCAGTTTTGATTATCCCAATTTGAACTGTATGGAACTCGGGGTGGCGTTGCAAATAAACCCGTATGTACCGCTGGTAACAGTCACCCCGTGGGGACACAGGGAATTTAAATATTTTTATTCATTATTAGTGTTAATATTTTTACATGGTGTCCAGCCCGGTCACTGCCCAGGGATAGGCCATAACCCAAAAAAGGTGCTTCCCAGCATATGTACAAACCGAACATTCCACCAGTTGAACAATAATCTCAAACCTGCATATCATAAATCAAGTAGCAGTGTACCAAAGTATAGCGTGGGTGACACAAAGCTGGTGACCTGGCATTGGCAGCAACCTAGCACAGTACAATGCTACCAAACCGCATTGTGGTGGTTTATTGCGACTAATACGCGATTATATAGTGAATCTAGTACAAGATTCTCCGCCCCATGGGTAGAACCAGGGGACAGGGCCAGTCAAGAAATGGCGGCACAGCGCTAACCCCCTCTCCATTATGGCTCCATCTAGCCATTTATCCAAATACATGGCCATTTGCCAACATTTTTGCGACTTCGCATAGGCCAAATATTTTTGCGACTTCTCAGTTGGAGAAATAGTAAAGGAATGAAGTAAGAGCAGATACTCGCGAGATAGTCCGACCTCTTACCCGTAAATAGAGGGAGCAGGGAAAACACCCGGAGGCATTTTCGCGTGAGACGATAACTCGTAGTTTTGCATCTTTGATTGCGTAGTGTTGCTTCTTTCCCTTGGTAAGACAACTCCTTATATTTTTTAAACTTATGTTTTATTTCAATAAATATCCTAGTACAACAGTTTCTAACAAAAACCTATGTTTCTAAAGGTGTTTGAAACAGTTTCATAATAATTTATAGGCTTATCTCCATTGCTCCATCTTTTATAGCGCCATGTCTAACATCATTCATCATTGTCTAGAGCAGTTGTAGTGAGCTGACCCACTGAATCTACAACAGCTGCCCTCTGATTCTACTCTACTGCTCCTACTAGTTGTAAACATTGACTGTTATTTGACTAGCTGTCATAGTCTGATCCAGGAAATGGTGTAGACACAGTTGTATGAAATGAAAACAACATTTTCTATCAAAATCTCAAAAGCTGATATGGTTGGCAATAAAATACTTTGCAAAGTTATCCTGTTCATTCCCTATGTGGTATACACTACAAACATTTTTATTAGCCAAGGGACTGTGTGTTGCCTTCTATTAATATTATGTTCACAAAGTTATATTGGGAATAGCATTAATATTGGAGGGTATTGGAGCACCAAGGGCTCCTAGGCCATGCACCATCACAGTCAGTGATATCCATAATTTACTAACTAAAAATCAATGCATCTCTGTTGGTGCATCTTCCATGCAAGCATATGTGATTGGCACCAATTTGGTTTTCTCAGATTTGAAGTTTATGGCCCAGGTTTGCAGTGCCTGATGGTTCCTGGTGTGCACTGCACTGGGACTACTCACCACAGACAGTGATCTCTCAATTCAATATACAACTATGTCATAATATTGTGCTCTCAAGATGCAATTGTAATTGCATTATTTGACAACAATGAACACATTAATCATGCTGAGATAACATTATTACAGTATTAGTGAACCAAATCAAAGAAGTGCAGAGTGGGAAGAATTCTGAAGCTCTTAAAAACAAAGACATAGAATACCTTTACCAAGAAGAGTACATGCTAACTATCCTATATGGCAGTAACTACACATCACTGGACCTAGTGGCCAAGTCTCCTGATGAGGCTAATATCTGGTTAGCTGGATTGAATCATCTTATCGCAAAACGGGATCAGACGCATAACGGAGGTTGGTCCCGTTTCATCCTCACTCATCTCATGTTACCATATCGGACAAGATGCCATCCACCAGTAACCAATCATATCTGCTCTCAGGTTGCCATCTGCTCTCAGGTTGCCATCTGCAGGGATGCCTAAACTTCTGTTGCCATTATCTTGATGATGTAATAGCGGATTAGGAAGCAGTCACTTGAATGAAAACATTGGCAATTACAAGTATTATCAGTATGCCAATCGGATCTTTGATCAGCAATTCCAGTATATTGAACCTTGCACAGATTTGCTAATTGTGATTTTGATTGTAAGCTTTGCAAGCTGGTAATTGCAGTTGTGCATCGATACCTTGATCAAATACTAAAAGCTTCTTTGGTTAAATCTTGACTTTTTCTTTAACTGAATTTTGATAGTATTTTATTAACAAATTAGTGGGCAATTAATAAGCCTCATAAGCTAAGGCAAGTGATTTAACCTGGCTCCCACCAAAAGTGGTTGCTATTATCCTGGTTGTTTGTGAAAGCTGGTGAAAGCACAAACAGTATTTATTCCCTTGCAAAGATGAAGGCATGCCTCAGTGGTAATTGTTCTGTGTGCTCTGATAGCTTTCAAAGTAGTTTGTACTTGGCTCATGTTGCTGGCACTACTCATAACCTATATTGTATGTCATGTGATACCAATCAGGGTATCAGAGGAAACAATGCAAATCTACACTGTAGGATTTGCTTCAAAAAATCAATTTCTTGTTCATTTCCATTTTCCATTTCCAATTTAAAAGTGCATCGTGGTTAACCGTGGGCCTGCAGCAGCAGCAAGGAGTTGACGAGAGAGTTTGGGGGATGGGGTGTTCGAGGAGAAACAGCGTGGGAGGTTCAGGAGTTTACCGGTATGGACATCCAGACATTATGAACTGCGATCTCAGGCTGCTGCAACCCTCGGAGGCTCTGTACATGGTTACTTATTAATTGGTAATGTTGTCAAATAAATCAGACTGGGATATCAATCTCTGCTGTTGCTAACCTTTCCATCACAGATGCTACTATCTAACCATTGGTAGGGTTATAATTTAACTAATGATGTACACAGAGGAGAAGCAATTATGGTTATAATATTGTTCAGCAGTAGCCAGTAGCCAGCTAGCCTTGTGCTATATTTGCTAGTTTATTTGCTATTAGCTTCTAAAAATAGGAGTGCATTTGTACTATACAGTGACTCTAAATAGAGTATAGTATCATGTATCTATCATGTAGTGTAATTTATACTCTACATGTATATATAAGTCAAGGCCAAGGTTGTACTAGAATTGCTCGTAGGTCCTATCATTAAGCTGTAAATTACTGGTTAGCTAATAACTGGTTAGAGAATTGCTTGTCACTAATTACTTATTATGTTCTTTAGGATTAGCCTTGGAGGATAATGTGAAGTGAACTGCCATGCTGTCATTGAGTATTGCTATAAGACATTTATGATGTCTCGCCATTAACTGAACACTATATTTATAGTGTTCATAATTATGTTGTAGTAGATGATTTGGATGATGGGGAGGAGGAAAGGAGAAACAATATTCGAGATAGATATCCTTTTACAACAACAATATTAGAGAATAACATCCCAAACATTAGAGCTATAAATAGGACAAGATATTGTGCTCTCACAGTCGTGCTGAGGTAACGCTGTGGTTGGCCTCGACATTTATTGTGAGAATGTTGTGAATTCTTCTTCCAACACTAGCATATCCTCCTTCTTTTGCTCGATGATCTATTCTGACCTCAATGCAAGTTGGTGGCCCAATGAATTTATACCCAGTGTTAGAATTGTGGTGGGACGCCAGTAGGATGCATCCTACCACCTAGTTTCAACAGGGGACGCTCAGAATCAAGCGTCCCACCACTATGTTTCATGGAACAAACTTTTGTGATGAATTTTCATCATTTTACTGCTCATTTTAGGCCACCTAAGGTCCTCAAATGCTTCGATTTTGCTTGGCGCCGGGGGGCTGCCCCGGAACCCGGGTGCTTGATTATGAATGAGTCCTACCACCTCAATCCTTACAATTCTACCACTGTATTATACCCATTACCTGAGCCCAATTCTGCCTCTTTTTTTTCCATTCTATCTGTATTACCAACTTTAGCTCCAGTGCTAGGTGTAAGTTTAACTTATTATTGTATTTATTTCCAACCATATAAAGGCTAGAATTTAAGCTCTGACTTCATGAAAATTAATGAAAGTCAACTTTCCAACCTCTACACTTATTTTTGGACAATGTTTGCACGAAAATTGCCCTTGATATGTGGACCTGCACCCCACTGCCATTGCGCGAACTAAATTTGGAATAATTGATCATTGCTTCCAAAATTGACAGGCATCTCATCAGCATTGTGCTCTACTATTTAGTTGTTTAGTGGCCAATGCATGGTAGCAGGTACCAGCGACTAGTACTGGTTACCTAGCTACTAGGCGCCCACTTCACTACGGTCTATATCCAGTAATCTAGGTAAGATAAATGTGAATTACTAAGTAGTCGTTGGTTTGTGGCCAATACCCTGACTGATCCTTCCTCTCTCTTCTGTTCACTCACACCTCAACCTGCCTTCAGCCCACCTCAGACTCCTTGGTTGCCATGCCTTCTCGCCAAATTTAGGAAATCTAATAACCAAATAGACCTGTGATTTAAAGAGATAATAAGTTATTAATTGCTCAAATGCGCTGCATTTATTTTATAAACCAGAGATTTAAAGTATCTGCCACATTTCTCCATAACTAGGCAAACAGCAAACTCAATGACTGGTCAAGCAGTCTGGTATATCATGTATATGTATTATGTTAATGTCTTCCTTGACTCTTCTGATTACGTGGTTGTCGGAGACCTTTACAGAACATGCTGGCACAGCTACAAATCTGCTACCCGAATATGAAGTCACAAATATAATACTGCAGCTCAACCCTGCTGTGGACACATGCTATGTCACCCAGAAACTCAAGGTACCCTGACCCACACGGCTACACCATTTATTTACCTGCCTTACCTCTTTTACCTATATTGTAGCACGGTTCATTCATACATACTGAATAGTTGCAGTGGGTAGTTACCTGCGCTATCTCAATGTATTCCACCGTAGAGTTCCATCTTGCTATAATATAACTACATGTATAGAGTATAGGTGTTATGTAGTCGATACTGCAATGAGGTTTGGACCCACAATGTGTAAAATAAATTGATGGACAGAGTTTAGCAATGGTCTGCTGTACATTTGAGATACTTGTACCGGTGTACTGATAGCCCATTCCGTGAAGGTATTATGTGCCCTGGAATCTATGGTCAACATAATTTTACTATCCAGTAGTCGGTATCAGCGTCTGAATGGGAGTGCGATTGCAATCTCATAATTCCATATTATATTATAGTTGCTTGGTTATATATATAGTGGGTATATGGCTATATATCGTTGGCTCGTATTCATATATGTCATTAGCAACATAACAGTTGAGAGTAGCCCTCTAGTCAGAATTTGGGCTATACAAGGAGAAGGATGGAAAGACCTCAACATTGGTTGGTCAGTTGGTCAGTCCTCAACATATGCTAGACACTCACGACATGCCGTTTTACACCAATCATGCGATAGGATAACTCCCTCATCTACGACTGTTCCGATGTTGATGGCAAGACAGCATGGATGTCAAGCTTTATGGACAACCCCTTTTCGCAGCGGCCAATGAAGCAGCATCCAGACTGTTTGTAACTGCCATTTTGTAATTGCATATTTGAAGATTTGAGTTTCAGGGTTGGGGCATATAGTTACCCCGCGTCTGTTGCCTAAGTTGTCTCACCCACGGACACTCCGTCTCTAACAGTTTCCAATTCGGGGAAAAACATGTGCTTTCGACGTAGTAACTTTGAATCCGGGTGTGTTCGCTAATGCTGTCTCAAAACTAGATGTCCGTGAGTGAAACTACTTGGGCATTAGACGGGGGGGGGGTAATTAATCCACAATTTATAACGGGGGTAATCAATCCCCAATCCACAATTTATAAGTACACCGTTTCCAAACGGCAGTTACAAAACGTCCGTATTCCGGTAACTTTCCTATCACAACCATGGCTAACAAATGAAGGAAAGCTACTAACCCATCCTATAGTCTTCAACCACTCTGGTGGTGTCATGTGATGGTAACCTTGACAGGAAGAGCTAGAAATTGTATTGTTGGATGCCCGCCAGCAGAACAAGTTGTATAAATTCACGATATTTTTGTTTTAGTTTATCATGATTGTCAAGTGTGGCAACTTCTTCTTCTAATACTGCTTGAAGTGACTTTCTATCCTGTCTTGTATTGTCCTAAGTGACATATGGAACTTGTTGTGCCCCAGGTGTATAATTATATTTTTCTAAGCCTCTTATCAAACCTTGTCTGGCCGAGGCCAGCTGATTAGACACACTGTTGGCCATAATTTGTTTATTTATTAAGTACTTGCATTGCGGAAGTAAGAGCTTGTATAGTCTAGGAGGGGCCAAGGGTATAGTTGGTTACTGAAGTGGGCTACTTCCTACTTACCTACATACCTTGATATGGTTTATCTGCCTGCTGGAACATTTTATTGTTCTCTTTCTTTCTCCCAATATGAATAATATACCTTATAGTGATAATAATATCAGGGATAGTAACTGGGTAGACAGCTGACTTTGACATGCAGCAACTGGTTCTCATCATATGTGAAGTCCCAGACTATTTATAGGTCTAGTCTGCTTATCGCAGGTTGTCATAAGTTCATGCCAGTAGGTAGTAGGCATCATTGATGTGCCTTCAATTGGTGCTCCAGGGTCCACCTAATTCACCCTTTTGGATTTATCATATCAATTTGTGTATCTGATGAATAAATCAGGTGATATGATCCTACCTAACAATTATTATCAGCACCCATTATATTATAGCGCAGCCGATCATCCGTGTTATTAAATGGGAATTGTTTCCAACCCATACTATTCACCAATCACCATTCGAGCGTAACATTAGTGTTGGACCGATACTGCCGCTCGAAATAGTTTCATGAAGCAGTTCGAACTTCAAAACCTGTTTGAACTGTTACAAATATCACAAGTTATAATTTGGTGGCTCAGATCTAGATTTGCAAAGAATCAGCATTTTAGTGTTAAATGATTTAAACTTTACCAGTATGAGTAAAGACAACTATGGTTTACTACCAGCCATTGTGGTTTATAAATTGGGGAGATGCCAGTCAACCAGTTTTTGAAGAATTCGCGGAATCCTTACATTTGCTGAGGGTCAGTTATAAATAAAATCTACTTTTATCTTGTATATTGACAGGAATTGTATAGCAGTGACAGAGTGAATGGCAAAGGTGTGCTGAACTGTGATGAATTTATATCTCTGTATAAAGATGTCGCCAGCCGCCAGGAGATCTACTTCCTAATGACAAAGTAATTTGTTTGATTAACATTATTTGAGACTGCTACTTGAAAAATGCTATAACACATTATATAACGCTTGAAACAGGCTATAACACATTATATAACACATGAAACATGCTGTAACACATTATATAACACATGAAACATGCTGTAACACATTATATAATACTTGAAACATGCTATAACACATTATATAACACTTGAAACATGCTATAACACATTATATAACGCATGAAACATGCTGTAACACATTATATAACACATGAAACATGCTGTAACACATTATATAACACTTGAAACATGCTATAACACATTATATAACACTTGAAACATGCTATAACACATTATATAACACATGAAACATGCTATAACACATTATATAACACTTGAAGCATCCTGTAACACATTATATGACACATGAAACATGCTATAACACATTAGACACTTTCTTTGCTCTTTACTGTTTCCAGGTGAGGTAGCAGCTAAAATGGTTGAAATCCACCGAATGATAATGCGTTTTGTTCAACTGAAGGCGCACTTGTAAATTTATTGTGCATGATGCTATAATTATCAAACCTTTGTTCGCTGCACCCTCTATTAATCAGCTCAACTCCCTTTGCACTTCGCTTGGCCACCTACATTGCACATAAAAAATAGTTACATTTTTTGTGAAATTTACATTTGCATAATATTGAGTTGCGGTAACTAAAAGGGGTAAATCACAAATTCTTGCACTGTGGGACAAACTTCATGGAACAAGTTCTTAGAAATAATATTTAAATACGTGTAAAAATAAAATGCATTTTAGTATCCCTAATTATGGGACTCATTTTGGTTTCGCTTTGTTATGTTGTTTTTGACAATCAAATAGTGAAGACATATCGAGCCATCGGCTTGGGGTACCACTCCATACAACAATTGTTTTACCTCTGCGACACGGCGACAGCTGGTGTATAACTGGACTAATTGTGGAAATTTAATATCTAATGTATGTGACATTGCTAACAGTTAGTGGGCAGTGTCGTGCGGTGCCTTCCGGTGTTGCCCTCAAGTCCAGTAGATGGCTGGTGCTGCAAGCATTCCCAATTTGAAACAAAATTGCCATGCATAAAAGAAAATATAACAAGAAAAGAAGTATTTTTTTTATATCACTAATATGTCACTACAGGTATGGGGTGCTTACTGTCCTTACTATCATATTAATTATCATCTTATATCAATTGTGTAGATCTCTCCCTTATCATAGGTATGCAGAGGAATGCACCAGCCCAGCCCTTTTATAGTACATTCTGCAAAAATTAGAGATAATCATTATGTTATGTATGGCATGAAGTCGTGACATGCCACAACTCTCCACAACTCTCCACATCTAAGGCAATACTGTCACTCAATAAATGCATTCATCATCACCGTTCTTGCAAACTGTTAACTGGGTGTTGCTATGCCATCGTCTTTGTGGCACTGATACTGTATTCTCTTCTTTTCTGAGGCTAAGGGTGATGCCCACATAAGAGACCAGGCCATCTAGCGTCTGTAATCGGCAACATAATGTTGGTTAAGTGTAGTACGTTATACCTGGTACCTATTACCTTATTTATGTACCCAGCTCATCCATACCGGGTACGAAAGATAGAGTGATATATCAGCAAATGCCTCAATCATTGCCTACTGAAACGAATCTGAGACTGTTGTTCGAAAGTGACGTTTCGAAACGTGTTCGTACCGAAATGTCACTCTTCGTTCATTTCGATTAGGCAATGGACAGGCAATAAATAACTATATACCCAAAACCCCAACCGCAATCTTCAAATACTCATTCAAGGAATGCAGTCACGAACAGTCCGTATTCCACTGAAACACTTGCAATTCTGACTCAAGCATTCATATCATTTATTTTCAAGACCAACAGTTAGCTATTGCTTAATTTAATACAAGCTGCAAGAAAACATAAGATAGTTATAGTTTCCAGAAAACATGTTTGGTGGGTGATATTATCTAATTAAATCCAGTAGCATAGAATTTCTCAACATTTGCTTCATTTGATGTTTGCTGACACTTTTTTCGCATTTATTATTTAATTAACTTCTATGTGTTTAATGACCTATTCAAATATTTCTAGGTATGGCAATTCACATGATTACATGAATGCTGAAGAATTGATGTTGTTCCTAGAAACAGAACAAGGGGTAAGTACACACCACCTTGCACATGCACACTTATACATGCACATACACATGTACCAGGGGCGTACTGGGATGGGAATTTGACTTGGGCATTTTTCAGAAAAAAGGCGGAAATTTTTTTTGGGTAGAGAGTCAAAAAATGCCCAAGTCGAAATGACAATGCCCAAGTTGAATGCCCAAGTTAATTTTTCAAAATGCCCAAGTTGATTTTTGAGA
>JAOQGN010277986.1:0-10183 GCA_027564295.1 Himantozoum antarcticum | reverse complement strand
GCCCAAAACTATGATAATAAATTAATAGAGTTCGGAACCTCCGGTAACAGGTCGGGAGGGGTTTGATTTCAACACCACATGTCCATACATGAAAATCCAATGTTTAATTATTTCGCTATAATCTCACATTGATCCATCAAATTAAAATGGTGTGATGCAAGTTATAAGATGTTTACATCCGAACAGACATCCAATAGAGATTATCATATAATTCTACGTAACTATAAGTAATTATGACAGAGTTTATAGCTGGAGGTTTCCATTTTTATCGGATAATGTTACCAAAACAGAGTTGAGGTGAATTCTGAGATCGCTGATGATCCTTTCTAATTTTGATATGATGTAGTCATTACATATAGTCGTAGGTTATTTAACTTTATTTTCAGATTGTAATTTGCAATACAACTTTGTCTACATGTATGTAAAATTCAAAGCAGTGTTATTATTGCAATATTTGCTATTGAAATTTGTTAGTTTGTCTAAATTGTATGAAGTCTGGTATATTGCATTGTTGTTTATTATATTAAAACACAATATATTAGGATATTGTTGACTCCTTTGGAGTTACTTGCCAGATGATTTATCACATTTGATGATTTACTCTATCACATCACATTACATCACATATCTATCACATCTGATGCATTGTGATAGAGATCTGTAACTCTGCTCTATCACATCCCAATCACTTATGTATTGCCATAATTTCCTGTGCAATTTGTCAGTGATATATTTTAGGTGCGACAATTGGTCACCATTTTGTAACGATGTCTTCTTTATTTTTCAGGTCTTTTGCAACCACATTTATCATCAAATGTGAACAGCGAATAGTATTGTTCGCTTTTAAGCTAATCATTATTGACAAACAGCAATGCAGAGTTTTCAGTACTTGTATAATATTTTGCTAAAAGTTGTAAATTTGCACAAAACTTAAAAATATTATTTCAAAATCTGGCAAAATACATGTAGACACGCAATTATGGTTCTACAATATTGCAATATATATTTGTACGATTATTTTGAAAAAATCACACTGTAAATAGGTAAACACAAGAAATTTATAGATTGCTCGTTTATATCATTATATAACTTGTTGCGTGCTGATTTGAAAAAGTCATTCAAGACAGCATTACGCATCATATTGCTATAGAGCAGGGTAAGGTGAGCATAACTTCAAGACTGAACAACTTTTAAATTTACATCTAAAATGCATAAAAGTATAAAAACCATATAAAATGGCTAGAATATTCATGTCCGACCTCTTTGAATATTAACTCCCAATTTGATTGCACCAAGTGTACGAAAGTTACATAGGCCAAACATTCGGTCACTGTTATGGTTTGACAGTTATTTTTGTCTGCCCCCACCATCAGTTCCTAGCGAGTTCCTAATATATTGCTTTGCATGAAGTCTATAAACAATATTTTTGCACACTCGTATGTCATATACTGTAAGATTCAATACATTAGGCATATTGGTCTGTTCGGCAAAAGGATGACATGTAAATATTCAATTATTATTTTAGCATTTTCTTTATCATTTTGGAATAAAAAAAATTTAAAATAAGAATTTCTAATATTAAAATACGACACCTAGTCGAAAACATTTACCTGCGTCGTCCACTGCTGCCAAAAACGCCCTAATAATGATAATAATAATGATAATAATAATAATAATAATAATAATAATAGCATGCTAGCTAGGCATATTATTTTAAGTGGTAACCAAATTGCAGAGCTAGGCGATAGGGACCCACTGCACATTGCATGGTGTTATTTTTAGTTTAATTGGTAAGGAGGATATTTGTATGTAAATCATAGTATAAATTATCATGCCCAGCACATGCCCATGCACCGACAATTGAGGTTTGCAAACCATGGGGAATGTTTATACGTCACACCCATCCAACGACTGAATGCTACGCAACGGGCAACACTTAGATAAACAAACACTTGAATGGCATAAAAAATTGGTTTCTCACTTGCGTCAATGATAATTATGATGTTTTAATATCTAGCTTGTCATATTTGTTCATAATTATTGCTGTTCGGCTTGCTACTAGAAAACAATTGCTTGGAGAAATGGATTCACTCTCCAGTTAAAGCAGGCTTAATGGTCAGTGCATCGAAATAATTAGGCTTACAGCATACTCGTATAATATGCTGTAAGAGTTTTGTTTTGTCCAATATTTTTTATTATTATTTTTTCACAAACGCGGATACACTCGACCTCCTCGCAGACTGCTTCACCTAGAAAGATGAAACTTTGGTGGTAGGTAGGGGTGGTGTTTCAGTGCTTTCAGATTGATTGTTGACAAATGAGCAAAATGAGTCAAAGTTATCATGACGCAAAATTTGTTATAAAATGAAATTGATATGCCATAAGTAAAAACACTCATTTCTAAATAATAAAGCATTAGAACCTAGTGATGTTTTGTATTTAATGATATAAGACATAAAGGAAAATAACTGCTGGATCAGAATTCTCATATCCATTTATAGGGTGCCGGGCTAAATCATTTTACATTTGACAATGATTCAAAATTATGATATTGGGATGGCGTTACAGCTGTGACCCCTGGATAAGACAGCTTTATTAATTCACAGATCATGGCGAGTATGTTGACTAGCAGTGCCAAGGTTTCATAGACCTAGCTTAATACACACGGGCACTGTGATAATGTTTATACTCCACAGTTAGGCAAAGTTGTAATCGTCTCCCCTGTAGAAATAGGTTGAAAAAGCGCTTCCATCCACTGTGGATCTTGTTTGGAGCCGCAATTATGAAAATGAAGACATGTGGGAACACTGTAAACTAGGTCTGAGGTTTAGATGGGCCAAGTGCCATAATGAGGCTGGGATACCCAACTGTTAACAAAAACACAAATTTCAAAAGGTGTTTTAAAACATTTGCATATTTGGGTTGGGGCTAGCACTTTCTGTGACGCTTACAAACCTTAGTGTTATCTTCTTGAAGCCCATTGAACCTAAAGTCGCGCAGCTTTCGTAGTGCGTAGGATGGGTGGTCTACTTTGAAATATATTTTTGTTCGGGTTGGGGGTGCGCACTTCCTGTAACACTCCTATATCGTTTCGAAAACTAAGCCTTGTCAAATTCACTTAAAAGTGTGCTCTTGTAGGTTTTGAGCAATGCTAACTGTGGACGAGCGAATAACAATTGACTCGAGGACACGCAAAGGACATTCTTTGACCTAGAGTGACCTTGATCGTAAAATTATTCGGATTCACATGAATGCCGGTACTGGTAGATTTTTAAGGGTGCCCATTTTGGACGAGCTGTTCAAAGGTCGATATTAGTCCAAAGGTCACTAAAAGGTCCTATCTTGACCTTAGAATGGTCTTGAACTTAAACTTTGTCGTATTGGATTGAAAACGAGTCATGTAGGTTTTCAATGGTGCTGATTTCAATGGTTCAAAGGTCGTGATAACTAAACTGTTCTGAAAGTCATGTATCACTGATTTCAAGCCTTGATTTATCATGGAAGGATTTTAGCTGTCACATAGGTGATTTTAGTTAGTTGAGAATTAAGCTGTAAGCCAGTGTTTTTTCCTCGAAAAACAACACTGTCTCTAGTTTTGAAATTGAAATTAAAAATTAACACTTACATTGTAAAGATTTGACTCTATTAAACAGTCAGTTTTTGTGAAATGTTATTTCGGCGTGGTTGCCATGACGAGTATTACAATCCAGCACATCTAATGTTACATGAAACATGACAATATTGAAGCTTACATTCCTCTCCACACACCCATGTACACATAATGTGACATGACAATATTGAGCTTACATTCTTCTCTGCACACTCACGTACACATAATGTAATGTGACAATATTGAGCCTACATTCTTCTCCGCACACCCATCTACCCATAATGTAACATGACGATATTGAGCTTACATTCTTCTCCACACACTCACATACACATAATAATGTAACATGACAATAATAAACCTACCTTCCTCTCAGCACAAGCGTAACATCACGAGGGTTAATAGGGGCAGCATATCCATCATTGATGAATTCTACTAGGAAGCAGGCATCAGATCCAGAATTCACACTACATGTATCTGGTAAAACAGACTTGACTAGGCGCAGTCTGTAGCCTAGCTTACTGCAAAGTAGCAAATTAGTTACGTAACAGGTAAAAAATTCTGTTCATGTAAAGAGCTAAAAATTATAAGCCAAGTTTAAGTCTAAACCGATTCACATATTTGCCATATTTTAAATTACAGTACAATCACCAAATAATGTAGCAAGTCCATCTCTTTATTTCATTCATTGTTAACGGTTTGCCTTGTTCGTGCCTTTTCTCATCAGAGTTTAGTCTGTGCCTTTAAATTTATCATGCCTTGTCACTCTTTCCTGTTCTGAGCTAACTGTTGAGCTTGATCTAAACTCAGCATTATTTTGTTTAGTTCAGTTGTAGATTCTCTCCACGTGGTCTTCGTTGTTTCTTATGATCGTCTTGTTTTGAACTCTAGTAGTAATTTTCCAACTGCTGTATCTTCAGGCAGTCATGACGGTGGTCAAACAATCTAAGTCCTTTTTTCCGTATGATCTCACTCCATGGCAGTTTCCAAGATTTCCTATATAGATCTTCATTCTTAATTATATTTGGGTATGTGTCGATCACAACTCGGAGTATCTGACTGTAGCAGCTCTCTGAGTTTGAACTACTCTGAGAAACTACTCAACTGTCTGAATAGCTTTCTCAATAGTTTTATTTAATACATGTACTAAGTATATTATCTCAGTAATGTACAAAGAGATGAGCCTCACCAGGGCATTGAATTCAGCTCACTCTCAGGGAGCTTTCATTTCGTTCAGTATAGTACCTTTATTATCATGAGATTATGAAAACAAACATTCCATTTAGAAGTTGTTGTGATAGTTTGCAAATAGCAAAGTAATAATCAGAGATATAAAAAAATTCTTAAAAACAGGCACCACTCCTCACTAAATATAAAAAAAACTATGCTAATACCATGTCATTTATTGAAACTTGAAAATTGGAATTTAGCACCAATTTTGAGCGAAAATCTCAATCACTGATCAAGGGAAACAACTCTCATATAATTTACAGGTCCCACAACTTTCCTAATATTGTAATGGAATTGCACCCTCCCGGACATACCTACAGCTTATATATACATAGCCTGTCCTTACAAGCTTTGTCATAAGCGGAGTTACCCCCATGACGAGATCGGGCCCCCAGAAACAAACAAAAAAGAACATTTGTTTCGGGGGCCCGATCTCTTCATGGGGGCAACTCCGAATTTGACAAAGCTTGTAAGGACAGTCTTATATATACACTATTGTCATTACCCGGATTATGTTACCCGATGCTATGCTACCCGGATGTTATACCGTACTACCCGGATGTTATACCGTACTACCCGGATGTTATACCGTACTGCCCGGATGTTATACCGTACTACCCACTATGCTACTACAGACTATGCTACTACAGACATGCTACCCGGATTATATACTCGCAGACTACACGACTCTCTTTGTACTATTGCATAGTCCCAGCGATCTGGCGGTCGCCGGGAGGAGGGGGGGGAGATACCTTTAACTCTATTGTTGCCAGCTTAACTGGTTACTGACTGTTTATTTATATTATGTATTGTATGCCCGACCAATTGTGTGCTTGGTCGGTCCTTTGTGCTTCAGATGAAAGCGAATGCGTATTCATTGTTATCATCTGTTCCGCTGGTAACTCCTGAGGGAGACAACCATTTAATACAAGCTTTATCGTGTCCTTGCAATAAAGCTTGTATTAAAACATATCTCTGAACTTGGCTAGTCACATTATACCTATTTTTATTCCACACTATTGCTCTGCAATAGTGTGCTTCTAGCCTAGGACCGATAAATCACATCCCGGCACTCTGAGTCCGCACCAGATAATCGAGAGTTCTTCAGCGGTCTCCTCTCATCATTTCCTTGCCTCGGTTCTAGTGATTGCTGTCGCCCTACTCTAAGGGACTAGGGTGCAAGCATTGAAATATATTCATAATATATTTACAAGTGTGTCTGACTCACTTGTAAATGTGAGTCAGACTGTCACACTGTCTGACTATGTTTGATATTTGAATCAATGTTTGGGCATTAGGTGAAACATATAATGGCAATGAATTATGGTGATAACAGCTGGTAATAGGAAATATGAAGAACATGGAACAGTTGACGGCTCTAGTTTTTGACTAGATCTCAAACCGCAAACTAAAATATTGTGCACTGCAACATATCCTTTATCAGATTAAGACTATTTTTCAAAAAATATGTATTTCATATTTGAAACGATCAATCTGCAGATTCAGAACTGGTTTTAATAATTTTATCTCTGGTACCATTGCTTACGAAGTTAGAGCAGATTGGAAAGATGTTAAAAATAGTTTGGTCGTATTTTGTAATGTCTGCTATAACCGGCTTCTCATTTTCCGTCTCTTATAGTCTAAACGTGAGGTATATCGAAAATTTTATATCATACATTAATATAGTTAATTTAATTTAATAAAATTCATTAATAATAAATTATTAAATTAGTAATTATTAATTAAATTAATTTGTTAAATTAGTAATTGTTATTTAATTAGTAATCATTAATTAGTAAATTATTTTGATTGATTAATTTCGTATCCCTACTGAACCAGTTTAATATCCAATACTTACTTGAGCACTTCATCATAGCATCCTCCAGTCTTCCAGGTGTCCAGAACGGCTGTATTTTATGTGAGATTTATATAAGTCCAGTGAAACATTTCTAATTCAGTTTTAGCTGTAGTACATTCACTTCTGCAATGATCTTAGATGCTAATATGTGGGACTTTGGTACAACGCCTGTGTGATTTACTCAATATACTCAGTTATTGTACTTTCCGAGATAAAGGAAGTCAAGATATACAATAAACCAACTATAAAGAAAAGTAAAGTAACTGTAAATGCAACATCTCCATGTACCACTACATAAAGATAGTATCATGAGAGCTATGTGGGAGTTATGGAATCAAACTGTTTCCTACTCTTGCACTGAAAATGCGATTTATAGAAGTTTATAAATCACACGGTTCGTTAGGTGCATACTAAATAATAACAATCATAGCAGATGCCATAGCATTCTAGGTATAACATGCTCCGACCAGAATACGTATCGTCACAAGTAAATACGGTTCATTTACCTTATCAATCAGTATATTGCAGCTGTGGCTTTTAAAAGCTAGCTAGTGATCTGTTCAGGTAGCCTGGGCCCATGCCATACTGGGAGTAGTGCTCTCTTGGTTCAGTTGGTGGTGGTGTCACCACCATCAACCACCATGGTGGTGGCGTCAACACCACCACCATCACCGGCCCGCGGGCACATAATTCCCCAATGCAGTTGGCTTGGTAAGCCAGGCTACTGCTAAGGTAGCCTGGCATCAATAGTATTGAATACTTCATATACAAAAATTAGTCTAAATTGAATATGCACATGTACATGTATATGTACATGTATCCTGTATCCCTTTACCTGGGAGGGTTGATGGGTGCAGGTCTCACCACCCATAGGTACAAATTTAGTCTCAGCAGCTAAATAGGGATAATCCACAGCTAATCTCTGGATGTACCAAAATCTGTAGAACTGGCTAGGAAACAGTCATCGTGATGCCCTGCAATACGAAAATATTTGAGAAAAATAATAATTATGTTATCAGATTTAACAGTGAAAGCTCAAGGTTGAAGTTAGCATATTAAATGCCAAATTATTTTTTGTTTGTTGAGGGGTTATTGACTATTAATTGATATGGTTTCCGATTTGGCATTATGAACAGTCATGTCGCCATTCAAACAATTTTGCTTTTTTTGGTGTGTATCATATTGATCACGATGATAATTCAACCTCTATCACATGGCATTGGATCTCCAGTGTCACCCCAAGCATTTCAGCTCAAGTAGAAGCTGTGCTCTCATGAAAGTTGCTAAAAGTGGCTCTTCAGTTATGATTTTTAAACTAACTGAGACCAGAATTTACAGCTTGTAGAACTAGTTACGCTCTCTAGTACATTCATGAATTGGCGATGCTATTTCATATTACGATGGCTGTTAAACGAAGAGAAGTACAGCTCATGATTAATCTTGAAAGCTCTTCAGTTAGCCTTTAATTAATCTCAATTTTAATCTACAGTGAGTTCCATCAGTTTCCATGCATTTACAAGCTGTGTGACTCCCTTAAAAGTATTTATTATACTACATTTTAGGTCACAATTTTAGCAAAAACACATGTGTAATGCATGACTTTCCTGAAAATTAATACCACCACCACCACCACCAACTTCAGCATTAATGTTAGCCAGGACAGATAATCCATTACAAATGACGGTAAAAGAAAAGCATAGAGCAGATACGCTCAAATATATATTGCCTTACAGGACGATTAATTACGGTCAACTAAATTGAGCTAGTTAATCTTTAAATTAATCAATTTCAGTTTATCATTTTTATTAATCAACGACCTTACTTATCATCTATTCTTGAGCCATTGTTAGATGGGTCTCTGTAGTCTGCAGAGGTCAATGTCTGTCCTGTGATTGACCTCTTCCAGGCTTGAGTCCGGATGTGGAATGATCTACTAGATGGGACGGCATCCATTAGAGTGCTCACAATATCTTTTCTGTTCTGTAAATCAGTGTCTGTGACTACTCCTTCATTACCAAAGTTAGTTGTGTAATACCATTCACCTAAACATGGATATTGACATTGACCTTTAGACATGGTCTTGCTGAATATAACATTGCCAACTTAGCATGTTCAGCAAATCATTGGAGCAAAATGGTGGGAATTATTGATCAATAGAACCGGATGTAAATGAAAAAAAAACACTGCTTTATATTTTGAGAAATTTGTGGTCTCCCATTTTATTTTACAAAACTGCATAGTCCATCAAAGTTTTCTCTCTCTAATCAAAGACACAGTGTTCAATAATACAATGCTCACATAAATCTTTCAAGTATCATGTGTCTCAGAGTGTTTAAGATATCATAATTATATCAGCTATCAATTTCATAACGTTCTTTAGCCAGCTATTGCCAGGAAAAGTTACAAACCAATAGGGCGCATGATTGGCGGATGATGTACGTTCTCCATTTACTTAAAGATATGACAATATCGCAAACTTATATAATGTCAAGTAAATAGGAAAATGGATGGAGGGGATTAAAATTAAAGGTCCTGTAAACACAGAAATTTTCACTTCAAATGAAAGCTTTAAAAAACAGGACTTTAGAAGCTTTCACTTTACATATTCAACTTACACTCCTTTATCCCCTTTAACTTGACCCTCACCCCCTTTAACTTGGATAATATTCCCTTCAGCTTGGTGCATTCCACATTAATTTATTTCATATCTCCTTTAATTTAAAAATGTCCTCTAACTTAGCCCTTACCCGTTTATCTTAACCTTTGTCCCCTTAATAAATAGCTGCAGCACCCACCTGAGTTTCTCACCAGACTGGTCAGGTGGCAGCCGCCAGAGTTAGGTAGAGTTAGGTAGACACTCACCTGAGAGACCACTCAGGTGATGTTAGATATGACAGGTGAGGTTGTGACTCAGGTAGCACACCATTGGTCTATCGCCGGGCTAGGCTGCTTGCACTAGCTGCCTCATAAATAATCGATCATGAAAATGATTAATTAACAAGTTAAAATAGGTAGCTACATATATATATTGGCTAATCGCAAATGGCCTACTCTGGTGTGTGTGGCTTGCTCACCTGATCTGAGTGGGCCACTTCAGTCAGGTCCGGTGAGAATTTGGCGAAGGTGTGGCAACTACTTTGCACTTAGGCTTATATCCCTATTAACTTGGTCCATATCCCCTTTAACTTAGTCCCTGTCCTTATTGAAGTGTAAGTTGTAATCACTTCCAATTCCAGTTGTTACTTGTAATTGTTGTTATTGTGGACAAGACAGCACACAGAGAACAAGAATGTATTGGCGGGGCCACTACAGGTATAATGAGTGTTTATTGCCCCTTGGAGTATGGTTACAGCAAATATTATTATTATTATCTTTATTATTCAAACCAATCGGCAAGATCACTTAAGGAAAAAGTGGTTACCCTTATAGGTTTTGTTATAAATAGTAGCATCTAAAAGAAAAGTGGCATCTAAAAAAGTGGCATC
>JAOQGN010277975.1:0-10184 GCA_027564295.1 Himantozoum antarcticum | reverse complement strand
CAAGTCAATTAGAGACATGAATGTTATTCAAGTCAATTAGAGACATGAATGTTATTCAAGTCAATAGATACTAGATACTATCCAGTAGTGCATTTGCCATACTAGATAGGCAAAAGCAAGTCATAAGGAGCAAGTTCCAATTCAAGTCAAGTATTTCAAATTTTATTTCAATTCAATTAAAATATGCGACTTGAGTCACTTGTTGACTCAAGTCTGAACACCTCAAGTCTGAACACCTCTGCAAATTGTGATAATGCTTTCATAGCTTCATCTTGGTTTACACTCTTACTGCTGTAAAATTATACTTACCATTTCCAGTCAAATCCCTGGGTCATCTTATTGGTTACAATTCCCTCTATTATCAGTACTATTATTCCCATGGCAAACACCCAGGAGCCACTTAGCTTGATCTCACCTTCATACATAACCACGACGACCATGGTTATCAAGGCTATACATACCACATACAATCCTCTTACTAGCCCACCCCGAAGTACTCTACCCATGTCTGCAACTAGTTGTCCGTGTTAATGATCTAGAATAATCATATACTGTTATATATATTTATGACATAATTATGGCATGCTTGTATATTACATTTTATATAAATACCATAAATGTGATATATCACATTCAATAAAATGTAGTAAAAGCAAACAATATAGGCCTAGGCTATATCTACAGATAAAATATAGGAGAAAGTTACTTCAGCTTTGGGGAGATGAGCTATTGGGTGTAGGGTGTTCCATTTGGGTGGAGTACGCAATTGTTGTTCCAAAATAAGGGAGATTCCTGCGAAATGAGAAAGGGTTGGCACCTAAGCATGCCCCCCCCAAGCATAGGAATAGCGTGCAAGAAGATCTACCAGACTGTCAACAAACTAAAAGTTTATTGTTGATACACAACACAGCAAAATATATTTATATCTTCGCCACATATTGAACATGATCATGACACAACGCACGGGTGTTACTCTCTTCCTATTATAATAAAGATCTGACTACATGTAGAATGCCTATGCTTGCAGCAAATGTATGAATAATAAGAATGATGACAGTGATAATAATATTAAATTGAGCTTATATATACGCTTAATGTCTCTGTTAGACAGAGCTTCTAAGCTGTGAAAGAATTAATTACTGCCTGGTTATTGTATTTATTGGGTACAAGCACACTTTGGTGATTTTCGGCCTTTCAACCTAAAATCAGTGAATTGCACTCTAGATTGTATAAAGCACTGGACTCCCTTCACAAAACACCTAACCAGACTCAGTTACTTATGATAATGTGTGAACAACCATGACGTTCAAACCCACGACCTTGCGATTGACAATCTACTGCGCTAGTCCACTTAGCCATCTAATCATCTTAATACAGTTTGAACATTGTGTCTAAAACTAACTCCTCCGGGAAAAGATAAAGATGAGACAAAAAATACAATTTGGTGAATTAATATCTTGATAATGAAATAGTAAAACTACCAATAATAAACTCACCAAATGTTGGGTGTCATAACTCATAACAAAAAATCAAATTTGTCGGCATTTCTCTTGTCATTTTCATGAAGCCATTTTATTCTCTCATGTTGTCCAATGGAAGTGATAGGAAAATCTATAAGAAAACATTTATTGTGACAACGTTCATCAATATCTATTGTCTATAACTAAATCAATACCGAGAACAAATAAAACTTATTGAAAGACAATGGCTAGAAGCGACTGCTCTAAGCACTAGCTACGTCATGTACGTCAGTACATTGTATTACTTCATATTATTCCAATCAAATATTTAGCTTATATAATAATACAAGAGTACAATGAATAGTCACTAGTTCAAACACAGCCCAAATGGAAGTGGTACTTCAATCCTCTCCAGTCCAATGTGTAAGAAAAGTGGTGCAGTTGTCAATTACCGTACTTGCCATATTATGTCGTATGCAGAAAGACATGAGGCTGTAATACTGGTCTCGCTAGGCACATTGTTTTTCAAAGGCAATGTAATCCAATTCCATAGCTAGTCATGGGAAGCCTGCCCTTTGAATGATAATATTCTTGTTGGTCTGATTGATAAGGAGGAAAAATATTCTAGGGGATGAAAACTTCCAGTGATAAGAGAGACTCCAAACTACCCTCATACTCACAGAAACCATATGTGCAGTCACTGCCAGGCCAGAACGGTGTGTTAAAACTGTAATTGTAAATTTTAAAATGTGATTGGAATATATATTTTGTAATTGCAAAATCATAGTTTTATACGAGTGAATCATTATTTTAATACCAATGCATAACTGTAGT
This sequence comes from Himantozoum antarcticum, assembly GCA_027564295.1. Lineage (NCBI taxonomy): Eukaryota > Metazoa > Bryozoa > Gymnolaemata > Cheilostomatida > Bugulidae > Himantozoum > Himantozoum antarcticum. The sequence goes on along the minus strand of JAOQGN010277975.1, from coordinate 7,890 downwards.
TGTGAAAATTAGTTCCTCATATTCCATGTACTCCGCATTACCTCTTCATACATTATCCAATTTCCACTTAGACAAGTTGCTATCTCACAGATTTATGAAAGTTTTAATCAGTGATGCAAAGATTATTCAGTGACCGGTGTGCCTCACCAAACAATATATTTTCCTGCATAATCTGCAGAATTGTAACTCGAGGTGTAGGCTGTACAATCCCAGTACAATTTTATACATGTACTATGTATATTGTAACAATGGAGACGCTGCTCTGGATGGCATGGCTGTGCAACTTCACTAAATAACTGAATATCTACTCATATGCACTCATATATCAACTCTATATCTGCACTCAAATATCCACTCAACTGAAAAAAAAACAATGACAGTAGTGTGTAGATGTCGAATCCATGATTATTCGCAAATTACAATTCGAAAAAGCGTGGTAACTTAGGCAATAGATGGGGCGGGCAACTACCTGCCCCAACCCTAAACCGCAATCTAGAGACACTCATTTCCGAACTGTAATGTACGAACTGTCAGTACACCGCAGATGTCAGCACAGCACCAATATAAAATAATGTTTCAAATGCACAGCCTCTGATCAAGTGTGATTTTATTATTATAAGTTAATTATACAAAACTGAAACAAAATAAATAACAATAGCATACACATGTATATTGTATACATGTATAGGAATAAAATACAGCAAATCAATACAAAATCAATTGGAATATGCATAGTAACTATATCAAATTATCTTAGCATCGGCTCCGGTTTTGGCAAGTCTAAGCCCCAAAATATAAATTGCATATATTATAAAATTGTCCATCCGCAATGCCTCCAGAGTTAACTGATCACAGTCTAGAATGATCTGTTCTGATTACACCAATCTTCTTATTTAATATTTCTTAGAATTCGTCTAGTGTATTGAGACTTGGACTCTTGCAAAGCCTCATCCAGACTGTTGGTTAGGTTAATGAGGTTAGGGATGTCACATTGAAGTAATTGAGCATCTTCCTTAGCACCTTCTACTGTATGGAGCTTGAGCAGAACATTGGGAATTACCTGCCCTTGTAGACTCCGACTAGCCAACTACAAAATAAACATCCAGTGGTGGTCTTATAGGTGTCATCTTATAGGTGTTGTAAACAAATATCAACTTTGAAGTAAGCAAGCCGCTTCAAAATTGACGGATTTACTCAGTATGTGTAACAGTTGGTACTTTGGCCCATTTAGAGTCTTATGGCATACAAATAGTCACTGCTATGACATCACAATTTAGAGAGATCAATGGGAAATATACCAATAGAAAAGATGCTATATCTAGAAAAGCATGTTTTTGTTTGTTTACTGCTGTGCTTATGCTCCTTATGTAACGTTGGGTTTTGATTGCATTTTCCTGATACAACATAAAGATACAATATACAATATATTATTAAATTTTGATCATTGTTATTATTGGCAACATTGTTATTATTGGTTAAAGTTTGCAGTGCTGCTTATTGGAATGTATATTAATATATTATACAGTTATACAACTAACTGAAGAGAGAGTCAAGCATACTTGAAGGAACATCCTACAGAACAAAATGCTGATTATGCAGTTATGTAACCTCACCTTAACGTTTAACCTCCACTCAAGGTCATGATATTGAACTGGATGTAGACTCAGCTCATCCAGAATTAGCCTTAGTTCTGCTCTGTTTTCTAAATATGCTTTGAGCAACTCACTGCAGATATCCTCTGACATACCCAAAGTCATTACAGAGTCATGAAAATCAACTTCATTTATCTGAAATAGAAAATTAATCCTGTTTAAGATTTGTTTTGGTCCGTATCAACTGACTGATATTCTACTTCACATAGTGACCAAAGATTACATCATGTCTAGATATCAGGGTGAAGATTAATCTTGTGGCGTTTGCGCATATTTATATTTCATAAAAATATTACACAATATTAGTGAAAGAAGAAAATGTATACATATACATTAGGTGGATATAGATTCACACCGGCATCGTTCAAAAATTCACACCGGCATCGTTCAAAAATTTAAGTCACCTGCCCTGCGACTTGCCGAATGCAATATGAGCGTGCATTTGGTTGTAAATCAAATGCCAAAATAAAACTTCCGTGCTTTGGGAAAAATCCCAATACAGTTACAGCTATTCGTTTTTGTACATTTTCAGAAGTCATTATAAAAGGGCGGTGCCTATTGTTACTATAAAGCGCAGCGAAAGGGCTCAGATGCTGTAAATCATTTCTTGTCATTGGTCACTTGCATTCGGTGAACAAACGTTCAAGTTTTAGTTGATTTCCATGCCCGCATGCTGATCTTGAACTGGTAAGTAGTCGTCCATTGCCCGCAGGCGGAATTTAATGCACTTTGAATATATTATTATCTGCTCATTTTCATTCATTCAATCAGTGAACAGCGGTCCTAGAATGTTCGGCTATACCGAAAGCACCTATTGATGATGACGTGTATGTGTGCAATCGAAGCCTAAAAACTGCAACCCTTTTTCCAATAGTACGGTAAATGGTAATTCCTTAAACCTCATTCTCAAGCAAACACTGTACACAAATGGAGTTCTTCTCCTTAAAAAGTGTGGTAGTTTTCAGTTGATCTGGACTCAATAGCAGTAGCAATAGCAGTAGTAGCAGTGCAGCTGGTCATGGATGGTGTGGGGATCAAATTTGGCAGTCAGCCAGATGGGGAAAACTTAATCGACCGTAAGGAGGTAAAATATCGGGCCCACAAGTAATTGGTGGCAACATAACAGTATAATCCAATTACATTAACTGCATCGATCCACTAACGTTATGTTGTTTAAATTTAAACCTTAAATTAATAATGCCTAAAAACAATCTTTCCAGTGCAGAGGTTATATTTATGAGTGGCCTATGAATATGCGAGACACAAATATTTCAGAGTCTTAGTTTTTATTTCATGCCATACAAGTTAACCACATGCTATACGAGTGCTATAATACGAGCTAACCACAAGCTGTATTTTAGCAATGTGGTACAAAATGGTCAAATAAATTAATGTTACAAACTTTACAGGATTTCAAATATACAATTACATTTTAGTCTCTGATGGATAAATTTAAAATAATATAAAATTATGTCTAGTACAGTTGCTCTTTGAGAAATTTGTTATTATTGAAAGAGCCTCAATTATGTTGCACATAATTATTTTTTACTGTTTCAAATATAATAACAATATTTCACTTTGCTATCAGGACACTAAGTCCAAAATGATTGGAAATTTAGATACACACTTTAAACAATGAATAAACAAATACACATAACAGTAAAAACACATGGTAGTTTCACGCAGCAAACTCCCATTGACTGTTGGTAAGTGTTCTAAAGAGGAAGGAGGATATTTGATGGAGTCATCAATGTCGAATTGTAAGGACGGAGATGGAACCATGTACCATATATTTTTTTACTAGCATCATAATTTAGTTTACTAGCCCCGGCACCTTAGACATTTTATACAACATTGTACGTCAGTACGTCTGATAAGAAACGTCTGCATTACAAAAGAAAGGAGTTGTTCCCACATGGTTTACTATTCAGTAGACAAATAACTCCAATTCTGATTGATTAGGGTAATGTTTATAGCGTGTTACGAAGCAATAATATAATTCACCATCAGCTTTGAGCTTTCCGACAGCAGATACATCAAGCCATCAACTAACTTCTCTATAGAATCATATTCCATCTGTAGTTTGTCTACAAAATGGCCATAGACATAGACATACACCAGTATAGACATAGACATACACCAGTATAGACATAGACATACACCAGCATAGACATAGACATACACCAGTACTTGAGAACAAATGGCCATAGACAATAGACATACACCAGTACTTGTCCTTGAGAACAAATGGCCATAGACATACACCAGTACTTGAGAACAAATGGCCATAGACATAGACATACACCAGTACTTGAGAACATATGGCCATAGACATAGACATACACTTGTCCTTGAGAACAAATGATAGGTAGGTTATACTTTACTAATTTCAAGTTAAAGCAAAGATTAGCGTAATTACGAAAATTAAGCAGATATATTTTAATACTTAGTTTGGATAAATGTAGTTTAGATACTGAATTTTGCTAAATTGACACAACACCTGATACCTATTTGTTCCCATCTATAATAGCCCTCCCCCATAGTTTGTTTGTATTATTTTAGCAGGTAATGAAATAGCAGAGCTAGTCGAGGGAAACCCACCAGGCCTCTAATATTTTACCTGCTCATCAGAACACAGAAATTAGAGAAACAGAAAAATAAGCTTGTGATGAACATTTCCCATAAACAAAATATATAATATATAATAAAAGGGTTAGTATGTTTATGGCATTTCCTTGCTCCCTTTACAATTTCAAAACCATGTATTGATATGTATATGCCTACGAGTTATCAAACGTTGTCCATCAGTTTGGGATGCACCTTCAATTAATCAGTTCTGAGCTCAAGAAGTTAAACCAAAAACCTAATATTAAAGCTGGAATGCAATTGACTAATTCATAATGAACAAGTCACTCAATACAACTTTATGCTTTATTCATAATTATATACAATCGTCGTATGACTCAGTTCTAGATGGTGATGTCACTGCTGATAACCATGTACATGCAAGGCTACTTACTTGATGCTGCAGTCAGCTTGGCTTTATTAACTCCATTTCTCAAAAAATCTATGGATATCTTGATGAACTCGACGACAACTATAAGAAAAAATAAAAATTGATACCAAAACATTTTATGGAGCAATGCATAATCATAGTAACATAAATCAGGATTGCCCACAATTTAAACCATGCTTAATTCACCCATTTTTCCTTCATGAAAATCGTGTAAATTTGAAAAAATATTAACAATCACTTGATCGAGCCAAACCAACTACCACGAGATACAAGATGGAAAATTCATAACTGTGAGCAGGAATGGAGAAATTCAAACACGACAAGCCACAAACAAAATGAACTCTAATTAACGACACAAAAATAAAGCCAAAATAATATATACTGCCCTAGTAGTAGCACTGCTACTGTATTTTCTACCTAATGCCAGTGATAATAGCTAATATATAATATAATTTCTAATAGCAGTTTTTCAGCTTGAAAAAGTTTAAAAACCCTACACGTACAGGTGAAAACTCCTAGAGTTCACAAAAAACCTGAGAATATTTTACAAGGATTTTACAAGAATTTTGATTTAAACACAACTTACTGCTTGCTGTGTAAATCTGATAAAATATGGGATATTACACAGATATCTGTTCGAACAACGCTCTACAGGATTATAAATTTTCCGGTGTTCAAAGCCGTTTGCTTTTTAAATGTCTTTGACATGACAGCAAACAGAGATCAGGATTAAACTTTTAACTTACTTTAGAAATATAAATTTATTGCCTTAAAGTGTGGGTGCTGGGTTGGGGGTAAACCAGGTAAGTAAGAAAATCGAATACATTTTAGATTTATATTCACTGAATGTAAAGTTTGGCACCTAGAGATCTGAAACCAGGCTCATTAGAATCCTCTCACAAAACTGAATCTAGTAAACTTGGTTCTGTTTGTCTATCATGCACCATAGCTCATTAGATGGCTGCATTAACTTGAATTAATTAATTCATTTATTTATTATGCTAGTGTAGAAGCTAATTATTGATTACTAGATTGTGTTCGAACCACCAGAGTTAGACACCTGAAACTTTCATCATTGGATTCTATGGAAAATTCTGCATACAAAACATCTATTCACCACCTACCTCCGACCTCTGAGTGTGACAGGCAATATCAAATACATGTACCCCATACACTGACTGAAAATGCGTTATAAATAAAAAATATAAATCGGAAATTATGCAATTTCTAAATTTGAAGAGATAAAATAGCCAAGTTCCAATTGTATTTTTATATTTTCGTGTGGCTAAATTCGCCCCCCTCCTATACATTACAAAAAATTGTTTTCTATCCTTTTCATAATAAAGATATCATGACTTTTATATGGGCCGCGTGCACGAAATCCAAAACCGGAAATATCAAACATAAAATAGTTTTGCTACAGCAAAAATTTGATCTCTAAACGCATTATTTCTATGTGTTGTATTATATGAAAACAGAACCCTACGTGTTGGCTTTATATTGAAACTTAGCATGGCTGTCTAGACAAATTCTAACTAAAGTTATGAAATGAACTCTTTAATGGGGGTAGTCGCCCAAACCGCTAGTGTGACGCATATATACGTCATTTGGGCTGAAGGGATTAATAAGTCAAACCAAATTAAATACTAGTAAGTAAATAAATAATTATAAAACAATTCAAATAATTTATATAGAATATATTAAATTATTATCCAGTGTAAATATGTTAAAAAATTTACTTAATTTACCCTTAACAAATTTAGATTAAACTAATATCATTCATTGCGGTATTTAACCACGGAAATTTTAGAAATTCCAACTTTAACTTTTAGTTGGAGAACTATTGTAAAGTTATTTTTGGGCTTGAAGTGCTGCAACTACTTACACAAACAAATGTCCATCAGGTTTGTTCAAAGTCATCGACTTGTGATGAACTAATTCATGATAATTACTTTGTAATTAAAATCCATATATAAACTTCAGGCAGTTTCATACCAATGTGGGGATGAGTTGGGAAATTCCAGTGTGCATCAAGCGCGCATTTCATTGGCTGATATTTCATGGCTCAGTGCTCACAGCATACGATTTGTCGTAGCAATCCAACATTGGTGGGTTGACAAATTTTGACTGAGGCAAGGGTACGACAACTCATGCTTCTATGCTATTGCTTTTACACTGCTCACATTTGTCTGCTATTTCTGTTGGAGTTGCACGCAGCTACGATTTGACTGAGCAGTGCAAATGCTCCTTTAGATTTTCAATTGGTTTCTGATAAATTTTATTCGGCAGTAATTCATTATCCGTACGGGCCTTACACAACATAGTATATTGAATACTTGCATCTGATTGGAAGATTTTGAAAGTTCAGTCTCCATCCCCTCCCACCTCGCTTGATTAATTGATGCCAAAGACAAAAATTACTCCATTTTTGTTGTTGATAAGTTAAGTTACTAGCTTTGGTTATAGCAGAAAATGTTTCTAAACTGCTACTTTCCTTAAAAACAAAAATTGGTGGATTAAACCAAATTCCAGCATTTATCTACCAAACTTTAGAACCACTAATTATCTCGCCCTTGACTTATGTCATAAACATGAGCTTAGCAACAAATAGCTTTCCCCGACATCTGGAAGAAAGGAGCTCTAGTCATACCAATACCCAAAGGGGGCAACCCTTCATTACCTATCAATTATCGGCCTATCTCGTTGCTACCTATTTTAAGTAAGGTGTATGAAAAGAGTTTATGCTTGCAAATGCAATATTAATCATAGTCTAATAATTTAATAGCTTCTAGACAATTTGGCTTTAGAACAAGTACTTCTACTGAACAAGTGTTAATGCAACTTGTTACCAAAAATAGAAATCTTATGATTGTTAAAAGCTCAAAATCAGTTACACTAGCAGCATTTGATATCAAAAAAACCTTTTGATTGTGTAAATCATAAAATACAGATTAATAAACTATGCAAGCTGTTTCACTTCCAAGATAGTTCTTATCAAATCAGGATAGTTACCTGTCTAATAGAGAACGAACGATTAAAACAAATGGTGCATTTTCTGATAGTAACTTTGTTGGTACTGGGGTACCTCAAGGCTCCGTCCTGAGACCACTTCTAGTTTTAGTCTTTATCAATGACCTTATGAACATTCCTGGTTGTTACCTGTTTGCTGATGATTGCTTACTTATAGCTGCAGGGGAAATCCCGAAATCTCAACTACTTTGA